>PVHX01014001.1:0-52268 GCA_004024805.1 Geosciurus inauris | reverse complement strand
ACCAGGGACTGAACTCAGGGGCACTCGACCACTGAGCCACATCCCCAGCCCTATTTTGTGTTTTATGTAGAGACAGGGTCTCACTGAGTTGCTTAGTGCCTCGCCATTGCTGAGGCTGGCTTTGAACTCGCGATCCTCCTGTCTCAGCCTCCCTAAGTGCTGGGATTACAAGCGTGAGCCACCGCGCCCGGCTAAGCAGAGACTTTGAAAAGCAAATGAGACGTAACAGATGCGTGTCTATGCAGCACCACCCCCATGGGCCCCTTTACCCCCTCGCACATACCCCTGCTATTTCCTTGTAATAATAATTTTTATGGGAGTTTTAAATGAGCGCGGCTCATAGACTAACATAGAATGGATATTTTCGAGGAATTTCTGCCAGAAACATAACCATGTGAAGACACCACAGAAAGCTCCTGCCAGCCCAGCAGCCTTGAAGACATCACTCAACTATCTGCAGATCCTAGTAGTATGACTGTCAGTTTCAGTGTCCGTTTGCCTATCGGTCCCTCCCACTAACCTGCCAGCGCGTGGAGGGCTGAGATTGGGTCTTGGCTTCTGCACTTGTTTTATTATCTCCAGTGTCTGGCACTGCGTGGTGAACTCTTGTGTTGGTACAACACAATCACTATGGAAATCAGTTTAGAGGCTCCTCAAAAAACTAAAAATAAAACTACCATATGATCCAGCTATCCCACTCCTCAGTATGTACCTGAAAGAATTGTAGAGTTGCGCTGCATGGTGATACACACCTGTAATCCCTGCAGCTCGGGAGGCTGAGGCAGGAGGATTGCAAGGTCAAAGCCAGCCTCAGCAACTTAGCAGGGCCCTAAGCAACTTAGCAAGACCCTGTCTCTAAATAAAATATTAAAAAGGGCTGGGGATGGGGCTGGGGTTATGGTGCAGTGGTAGCGTACTCGCCTAGCAAGCGTGAGGCACTGGGTTCGATCCTCAGCACCACATAAAAATAAAATAAAGATATTCTGTCCACCTACAACTAAAAAATAAATATTAAAAAAAAAAGGGGCTGGGGATGTGGCTCTGTGGTTAAGCACCCCTGGGTTCAATTCCTTGTACCAAAAAAAAAAAAAGAATTATAAAGTCAACATACTATAGAAATTACCTGAATACCCATGTTTGTCACAGCACAATTCTCAATAGCCAAGTTATGGAATCAGCCTAGGTGTCCACTAACAGATGAATAAAGAAAATGTGAGGTACACACACACACACACACACACACAAACACACACGGTGGAGTATTATTCAACTATAAAGAAAGAAAATATGTCATCTGTAGGAAAAGGGATGGAACTAGAGATCATCCTGTTAAGCGAAATAAGCCAGACTCAAAAAGACAGGTATCATATGTTTTTTCTCATATACTGAATCTGGTGTTGTGTGGCAGGGGATGTGTGTCACAGGGGATGTGTGTCACAGGGGATGTGTGTCACATGAATGTAGAAGGGATCCTATCAGTGAAGAGGAAGGGGAATCTGGGGGAAGGATAGGGGAAGGTGGGATGGTACGGGGAAATACATTACATGCATATATGAATTTGATGCAATGAAAACCCACTATTCTGTATAATTATATGCACCAATTAAAAAATACTGCTTGAGGGGGCTGGAGTTGTGGCTCAGTGGCAGAGCGCTTGCCTCACATGTGTGAGTCACTGGGTTCGATTCTCAGCACCACATACAAATAAATGAATAAAATAAATTCATTGACAACTAAAATATATATATATGTATATATACATATACATATATATATGTATATATATATAAAATACTGCTTGAGCCAGGTGCAGTGGTGTACGCCTGGAATCACAGCAGCTCAGGAGGCTGAGGCAGGAAGATTGCGAGTTCAAAGCCAGATTCAGCAAATTAGTGAGGCACTAAGCAACTCAGTGAGAACTTGTCTGTAAATAAAATTTTAAAAAGGGCTGGGGGTATGGCTTAATGGTTAAGTGCCCCTGAGTTCAATCCCCAGTCATCCCCCCATATTGTTTGATGTCGTGCCTCATGGGTCTCCTTGACGAGTTGGGGTCCTGAGAGATGAAAAGGGGTCTTGGGGAAGATGAAGTGGGGTCTCACAGGACAAGGCTTTGGGGTCCCAGGAGATGAAAAGAGGTCTTCGGGGAAGACGAAGTGGGGTCTCACAGGACAAGGCTTTGGGGTCCCAGGAGATGAAAAGAGGTCTTCGGGGAAGAGGAAGTGGGGTCTCACAGGAGGAAGTTAGGGGTGACGGTCTGCGGAGTCACTCCACCCAGACTCTGGGGGTAGGTAAGACTGCTCTGCTGGAATGAGACGCAGAACCCGTTTAATCCAGGAAGTACAGAGGCTTATACAGGGTCCTCGGACCAATCACCGCCCTGAGGTTACAACCAATGAGGAGAAAGGAAAAAGAGGGAAGGGAGGGGTTGAAGGTATAGGGAGTGCTCCTACACCCCCAAAATGGGATGGGGTCTATAGAAGCCTATCACTGCCACATAGTAGGGCTCAACCAATGTTGGTCTCTGCCCTTCTTCTTTTTTTTGGTACCGGGAATTAAACTCAAGGGCACTCAGCCACTGAGCCACTCCCCCAGCCCTATTTTGTGTTTTATTTAGAGACAAGGTCTCACTGAGTTGCTTAGTGCCTCACCATTGCTGAGGCTGGCTTTGAACTTGCAATTCTCCTGTCTCAGCCTCCCTAAGTGCTGGGATTACAGGTGTGTGTCACCACGCCCCGCTCCTGCCCTTCTTAAGGTACTCTAAGCATATTTGAGGATGAGCCTTTTTGACTTGGGTTGGGTATTCAAGAAGGAAACAAAAATTTAATTCTGATGTTCCAGAAGAGTGTTGATGCCTAAAGTTTCGTTTCTGCAGCCTACGCTGCAAGCCACAGTGTCACAGGTCACCAGCACAAACCCCAGCATCGGCAGCCTTTCCTCCAATACTCTGCTCCCCAAGAACAAAGATGCTTCTTAAAAAAATAAAAATTAAATTAAATTAAATCCCCTTCACAGTGCTAAGCGCAGCCCAGAATCTGGGTCACTTTCTCTGAGAGGCCCTCCATGCCCCTCTATGTGTAAGTCCAGTCCCTCCCCCACTTCAGGCAACTCCCTATTCTTCTTTCCTGCTTTACTTTTCTTGACAGCACTTATCATCACGGAACACACACACACACACACACACACACACACCCAGTATGGAAGCACTGTGAGGGTAAAAATCAAAAGCGCTGTGTTCATTTCAATGTCACCAATGTCAAGAGCAAGACCTACATTAGTAGGCACTAAATGAAAGTTTGTCAAAAGAATGAATCTGGGTCCCAGACACAGCCAAGCTGGCAATTAGAACCAAATAATAATAAAATATCATGTGTGCTCTCATCTCATGATCTGCAAAGTCCTCTCAATGATATTTGATTCTGTGCAGAAGACTTTGTCTCTGCATATTCAGACAATGACACCTAATTCAGAGAGATGAAGTGTCTCCAGGAGACACAGGAAGCTTTTCTGGCCTCCAGACCTTGGACAAGACACTTCTTTCCTCTGATCTCATTTTCTTTATTTGTTAAGTACAAGGGGACTGACTCTCTTCTGGGGCTTAGATTTTTAAAATCTTAAATCCTATAACCTCATTGTTAACCCTCTGAAGACTGACTCAAGTGACGTTACCCACAAACCATACTTGCAAAATCAGGACAGGCTGAAACCTCCGTCTATATGATTCCATTTCCAGTTCTCTTTCAGATCCCACCCCCACTGGGGAACATTCCATCTGGTCCACTGAGACACTTAAACAAAAGCACACAGTAAGATCTACATACACGTGGGTTGCAGTTTTTGCTGTTATATGGTCCAAAAAGGTGATTTATTTAGTTTAAAAATAAATCACTTGGGCTGGGATTGTAGCTCAGTCATAGAGCACTTGCCTAGCACGTGTGAGTCTTTGGGTTCTCTCCTCAGCACCACATATAAATAAATAAAATAGAAGTATTGTGTCCATCGACAATTAAAAATATTTAAAAAAATAAAAATAATAAACCACTCTGCACTAGCTAGATTTCCAGTAGTCTCCTAACTTGACAGCCTACCTCTAGACTCTCCTCTCCAATCCATCCTATATCTGTTTGCTATTTGTTGAACAAAATTTACTCTCAAAAAATCAAGAATCAAAAACCTAGTGGGGTGTGCTAGCACATGCATATGGTCCCAGCAACTCAGGAATTTGAGGCAGGAGGATTGCAAGGTTGAGGCCAACTTAGGCAACTTAGGGAAAGCCTGTCACCAAAATAAAAAATAAAGAGGTTAGGGATGTGACAGAGTGCCCCTGAATCCAATTCCAATATTATATAATAATATAGTTGGAGGTTTTGGAGAACCCTTGGAAGTCCTTGTCAATCTTGCCTCAAACTTTCAGATATAGCTACCTACCCCACCTCATGTTTGCTTCACCAGAATTCCCTGCTTCAATTATTCATTTGTTCAGCAACTGTTCCAGCTCCACTATAGCCAGATGATCACAGCTCTAGGCACTGGTGTGATGAACAAGATCCTATCCTCATAAACTGTGCATTCTAGAGGGGGAAAGATGAGTGATAAACAAGCAAACAAGTGAACCAGATTGTTTCAGATAGTGATGAGGGCTGGGCTGTGACAAGAATGGCACAGTAGCATGAAACACAGCAGCTTGCAGTGATAGAAAGGCACCAGGGCCACCTGAGATCCATGGTTGGGAAGTCCTCTCCACGGGGCCACCTTAGGGAAGACCAGGTGCAAGAAGGAGAAGGCCAGCCAGGCGCAGTGTCACACACCTGTAATCCCACTGTGTTGGGAGACCGAGGCAGGAGGATTGCGAGTTCAAAGCCACCCTCAGCAAAAGCAAGGCGCTAAGCACTCAGTGAGACCCTGCCTCTACATAAAACACAAAATAAGGTTGGGGATGTGGCTCAGTGGTCAAGTAACCCTGAGTTCAATCCCCAGTACCAAAAAAAAGGGAGATGGCCATCTGGAGACTAGGAGGCAAACAAAAGGAGCACCAATGGCCGTAAAGTGGGAACAGGCTCCATGTGTCTTCCAGGTAAAAAGAAGGCCAGGGTAGCAAGAGTTTTTGTGTTTTGTTTTGTTTTGTTTTTGGTACCAGGGATTGAACTCAGGGGTGCTCAATCACTGAGCCACATCCCCAGCCATTTTTTGTATTTCATTTAGAGACAGAGTCTCACTGGTTGCTTAGTGCCTCACTAAATTGCTGAAGCTGACTTTGAACTTTTGATCCTCCTGCTTCAGCCTCCCGAGCCCCTGGGATTATAGGCATGCACCACCAGGCCCAGCTTTGGCAAGGAGTTTGATTTTATTCTAAGTGCAGCAGGAAGCTGTTAGAAGATGTTTGTAGGAAAGTGATGTAATCCGATACATGTCCTGAAAGATGATTCTGGTTGGACCTAGTGGCACATGCCTGTAATCCCAGAAATTCAGAAGGCTGAGGCAGGAAGATCACAAGTTTGAAGTCAGCCTGCACAATTAAGAAAGATACTGTGTCAAAATAAAAGGCAAGAAGGGCTTGGGATCTAGCTCAGTGGTAGAATGCCCCTGGGTTCAATCCCTAGTACCACAAAAATAAATGATGAGTCTGGTTTTTGTGTAGAGAAAAAATTGTGAAAAGTACAAGAAGTGTTTTTTTGTTTTATTTTGTTTTGTTTTGTTGCTGTTGTGATGGAAAGAACTGACAAGAACAATTTTAGAAGGAAATGTTTATTTGGGGACTCACAGTTTCAGAAGGCCCCTATTCCTTGGGGCTCAAGTTCAGGCAGAAAAGTAGGTCAGGACATGACCACCAAGAAGCAGAGAGAGACTAAGCTCAGCTCACAAAATATATACCCCAAAGGCAAGCTCCCAATGACCCACCCTCTCCACCCACACCCTACCTGCCTACAGTCACCACTCAGTTAATCCTTATCAGGGGATTCACACAAAGATTGGGTTAAGGCTCTCACCTCCATCATTTCACCTCTAAATGTTCTTGCAATGTCTCACACATGAGCTTTTGGGGGAAACCTAATATCTAACCATATTGAGAAGCCACATGGAGGCTTTTGAAGAGTTGAGATGAGGCGTAACATGGTCAGAGCCAGGAGGTGACAGTGCAGGTGAGAGATGAAGAGAAGTAGAGGGATGGGCTGGGGCTGTAGCTCAGTAGTAGAGCGCTTGCCTAGCATGCGTGAGGCACTGGGTTCAATCCTTGGCACCACATATAAATAATAAATGAATAAAATAAAGATCCATCAACAACTAAAAAAATATTTATTAAAAAAAAGAAGAAGAAGAAGTAGAGAGACCCTGGATGTTTCTGGGAACAGAGCAAATGAGACTAGCTGATGGATTCATCAGAGGGGACCTGGGGTGGCAGGAACAAGTTTCTTCTTTGTTTCCCTTTTCATTTTCTGTATCTCTGCTCTCTACTCTGCTTTCTCATCACCATCTCTGAACCTACCCATTTTCATAGGTTCCAGAAGCACCTTCCTTGTCTGCCCTCTTCAGTTCCAAGCATTCCCTCCACTGAATCTCTGACACTTTGAGGGCATGTCCCCAGCAGGAGATACTGAAGTCAATTCTTCTGTGACAGCTGAGTTCTGCCTCCCCTACGTGCTGATCAATTCTTTTTTTTTTTTTTTTTTTTGGTACCAAGGATTGAACTCAGGGGCACTCGACCACTGAGCCACATCCCCAGCCCTATTTTGTGTTTTATGTAGAGACAGGGTCTCTCTGAGTTGCTTAGCGCCTCACCATTGCTGAGACTGGCTTTGAACTCGCGATTCTCCTGTCCCAGCCACCCAAAGTACTGGGATTACAGGCGTGCGCCACCGCGCCTGGCCGTGCTGATCAATTCTGTAAAACTAAGTACCGCAGCAAACTCTGGGAACAGAATACCATGTTAGCTATGGGCAGAGCCAGAATCTCATTTTTTAGTGACACCAAACAAGTTGTTGACTTAGGAGATCCTCAACCTCAGAACCAATTTAAAAAAAAAGAAGAAGAAGACGGGCAACTGTGTGATTAAATAGATAATGTAGGCAAGTGCTTGGTGCAGCGCCTGGCACAGAGCACAGCCTTCAAGGAGTGACAGCTGTAGTTATGGTGTGCAAGGCAGTTGAGCTGCTGTGGCCGTGACCTTGAGCAAGTTGTTTCCCCACTGAGTCTCAGTTTTGTTCATCTGTAACATAGGATATGGCTAGAACTCATCCCTAAGATTTTCAGTACAGGTGTTCCATTTAACACTTTAGAATCCACTGGAAAAAGAATTAACCCCAAACCACTGGGATGTGATTTTAGTCTTTGTAAGGTTGCACTGCCCTCTATTGGGGGTCCTCTGCCAGCATTTGTGGAAGCCTTAAATCAACAGATGTTCCTGAAAACATTCTCTTAAGTAATGTCCCTCCTCATGTAGCTGTGGATTATTTTTCCCAAAAACAAAAAAGGGTTTTTGTTTTTGTTTTTGCTTTATATTTTAAAATTTCATTCCTACTTCATTCCTTTTTAGGACCTTGTAAAGCTGTTAGGTTTTTAAAAGTTACTTTGACATGATTTCTGACTTTAAAAAAATGGCAAGAATAAGACGAGAATTACATTATATCCTTCACCCAGATTCCCCAAATGATAACATTTGGCCCCCTTCACTTTATAACTCTCTTTTTCTGTCTATACATACACATAATACATCCAAATATATTTATTATGCATCATTTGAGAGTAAATTAGACATGAAGCCCTTTTTACCTCTATTTTTTTTTTTTTAGTTGATGGATCTTTATTTTATTCATTTATTATTTATATGTGGTGCTGAGGATCGAACCCAGTGCCTCACGCATGCTAGGCAAGCACTCTACCACTAAGCTACAGCCCCAGCCCTCCTTTTTACCTCTATTAATGATGATGTGATGTTGCTATGAAATTGTGAGACTTTATTTGAATTTTTAAAATTATCTCAATAATCTCTTTAGAGCAGAAAAAAAATCCCACATCCCGTTTTCCATTCCATTGTCATGTCTCTCTAATTTCCTTTACTGTGGAATAGTTTCCAAATTTCTTTGTCTTTCAAGACATTGGAATTTTTGAAGAACACAGAATGTTCCTCAATCTAAATTTCTGAAATATTTCCTAATGACTAGATTCAGGCTGTGCATTTTTGGCAGCAATACCACCAAAAGTTATTTTTGAGTTAAAAAAAAAATCTAGTATTTGTTTAGGAAAGATATACAACAATATAGAAAATTATTAGAAACTTGTGTATTTATTTATTTATTTATGTAAACAAACATTTGGGGAGCTTTTAAAAAATACTGATGCTCAGCCACACTTTTCATTTTTATTAAATTGGGATGTCACTTGATTTTTTCTTTTATACTGGAAATTGAACTCAGAGGGGCTTAACCATTGAGACATATCCCCAGCCTTTTTCTAAAATACTTTTATGAGGGTCTTGCTAAGTTGCTTACGGCCTTGCTAAATTGCTGAGGCTGGCTTTGAACTCACGATCCTCCTGCCTCAGCCTCCTAATCCGCTGGGATTACAGGCATGCACCACCATGCCCAGCTGGGAGGTTGCTTGATTCTGATGTGCAACCAGGGTTCAGAGTCACTGGTTTCTACTCAGCCTTATTCCAAAAAGAATGTTTTATCTTTTTGTAGAATGTTTTTTATCTTTTATAGACAAGTTACAGAGATCCATAAAAATGTAAGGATAAAAATAAATCAGAAGGAGGGGAGACTTTTAATAAGAGGGAATGCATGAAGTCTCATGTTGCTTTGGTGGCTACAAAGTTTCTCTGAGTTCCAATGACATGAAGATGATGAAATGACATTAAGGCAGAGACCCAATTTTTAAAGAATATATGGAAAGTAAAATCATGCTGTGTCTAGAAAAAAAAAAAAACTGAAAAGAAACTGAAAAAAAAAGAAAAAGTCCATGGCTACATTTGAATAGTGACATTATGAGTGACAGTTATTTTTTCCACATTTTTCTTTATTTTAAAATTTTTCTTTAAAAAGTCTGAGGTAGTTTTTGCACTTAACTTTTTTTTTTTTTTTTTTTTGGTACTGGGGATTGAACTCAGGGGTACTTGACCACTGAGCCACATCCCCAGCCCTATTTTGTGTTTTATGTAGAGACAGGGTCTCCCTGAGTTGCTTAGCACCTCGCCGGTGCTGAGGCTGGCTTTGAACTCGTGATTCTCCTGTCTCAGCCTCCCTGAGTGCTGGGATTACAGGCTTGAGCCACTGCGCCTGGCTTGCACTTAACTTTTTAAAAATAATATAATTTAAATAACTTTCAGTTGCATAGCATTTCATTTGTAAAACTCATGTATCTCATATCTATTTTTGTTTTTTGTTTTTCAGTACCGGTGATTGAACAGGGGCGCTAGACCACTGAGCCACATCCCCAGCCCTGTTTTGTGTTTTATTTAGAGACAGCATCTCACTGAGTTGCTTAGCACCTCGCTGTTGCTGAGGCTGGCTTTGAACTCGCGATTCCCCTGTCTCAGCCTCCCTGAGTGCTGGGATTACAGGCTTGCGCCACCGCGCCCAGCTGGCTCTCATATCTTATAATAAGTAAATTATAGCCGGGCACAGTGGCGCACGCCTGTAATCTCAGCACTCAGGGAGGCTGAAACAGGAGAATCGTGAGTTCAAAGCCAGCCTCAGCAACGGCCAGGTGCTAAGCAACTCAGTGAGATGCTGTGTCTAAATAAAACACAAAACAGGGCTGGGGATGTGGCTCAGTGGTCAAGTGCCCCTGAGTTCAATCGAAAGAAAAAGAAAGGAAGAAAGAAAGAAAGAAAGAAGGGAGGGAGGGAGGGAGGGAGAGAGGGACGAAGGAAGGAGAGAGAGAGAGAGAAAGAAAGAAAGAAAGAAAGAAAGAAAGAAAGAAAGAAAGAAAGAAAGAAAGAAAGAAAGAAAGAAAGAAAAAATTATAATAATGACAATTTATTGAATACTTAGACTATGTGCCAGGTACTCTGTTATAATCTTTACATAGTTCCCCCCACATTATTTGTTAAGAGACAAACAATGTTACCTCTCACTATGTTACTCAGGCTAGTCTTGAACTCCTGAGTTCAAACAATCCTCCTGCCTCAGCCTCCCAAGAAGCTGGGAGTACAATTACACACTCCCTCATTTAGCTACAAGGATTCCCTTTAAACTGTACCCCTGTTTTTTTATACAAGTACTATTGTTAACCCGTTTTACAAAATGAATAAACCAAGATTAGGAGGGGTAAGTCATTGTCCAAGCAAAACCAGTTTCTAAGTGTCAGAACAAAGATTTGACTCTCAATCCTTAACATTTTTCCCTACATATAATGCTGTCTAATGCTAGGAAAAATAGGTACCTTATGCAAAAGCAGCTAAATTCAGCTAGTTTGCATATTTTTTGTTAAAGGTTAGTTTAAGGATCAGATGAATGTTTAATATGAAAAACGCCTTGGTCTGCTGAACACTCCGGCACATACTCTTTCTAAAAATTAAATGCACAAAATAAATGACAATAGCTAGGCAATATTCAGTTATGTCACTTACAATAAGAATTTTAAAGCATGATGCAGTACTTAGAGATGTTTATACAATGGAGTCATTCATTCCTCCAAAGAAACACAAAGAATGTCTTAACATTTCCCCTATGCATCAAGACAATTTTTCCCCCCTAAAACTAAGATCTGTCTAGAAAGCTCAGGAGTAGGAAAACAACATCTAAAAAGTCTGGTTCAGTTTAGTGTAGTTGAGTTTTAATTGCTTTTGTTCTTAGTAAAAAGAATTGGAAAAACATGTGGGCCATCCACTGTGACAGGGCTGGGGTCAGGAGCCCCAGGTTTTGGTTAAGTCAGTCCCCTTCTCTGGATTTTTATTTCCTTATTTTTAAAATGAAAGGATAGGAGCAGACAATTTCTAAAGAATTTCTCAGGTCAAAAATTCACAATTTTACCACTGGAGCATCCTGCATTGTTCTTCATTACCCACATCCAATGAAGACCCCAGTGGCGCACGCCTGTAATCCCAGTGGCTAGGGAGACTGAGACAGGAGGATCGAAAGCCCAAAGCCAGCCTCAGCAACTTAGCGAGACCCTGGGTCAAAATAAAAAAATAAAAAAAGGGTTGGGGGAAGCTGGGCGCGGTGGCTCAAGCCTGTAATCCCAGCACTTAGGGAGGCTGAGACAGGAGAATCGCGAGTTCAAAGCCTCAGCAATGGCCCTAAGCAACTCAGTGAGACCCTGTCTCTACATAAAACACAAAATAGGGCTGGGGATGTGGCTCAGTGGTCGAGTGCCCCTGAGTCCAATCCCCAGTACCAAAAAAAAAAAAAAAGGGCTGGGGAATGTAGCTTGGTAGTAAAGTGTCCCTGAATTCAAACCCCCAGTACCAAAAAAAAAAAAAAAAAAGACCCCAGTGGCGAGCTTCTCACAGCATGGCACAGTCCTGGGACAGTGCCACTTACAACAGGACATGGTTAGACAAGAGAAAGAACTGGGGCACTTTCTCCTTGTCAACCCTCCATTGACTGTTTTCAGCTCTAGCCAGAGAGGGGAGGGCCCAGAAAACAAAGAGAAACAAAGAAAACAACAAATAGAGTTGGGGAAGTAGGAGGAAGGGCAAAAAAAAGAGAGAGAGACGGAGGAGCAGAGGAAGAAGTGAATGGAAAAGAGGGATGGCATTTTTATAAATAACATTTTTGTCATGATCCTCCAAAAAAGCAAAGCAACTGGGGTGGAAGGAATAGGAGGAAGGAGAAAGTAGAGGAGCAGAAAGGAAACAAAGGAAAAAGACATTCCTTTTTGTTAAGAATTTTTATATATTTAACATCACAACATTTGTAAGTTAATCAAAGCCTATATGATATATTCCTGTATTATCACAAATCAGGAAAAGTGAGTTTACACCTATAAAGAACCCTTTCAAAGTATTGTATGTATTTAGAATCCTCCTAAGTTTTTTTAAAATTATTTTTTTTATTTGTTGATGGACCTTTATTTTATTCATTTATTTATATGTGATGCTGAGGATCGAACCCAGTGCCTCATGCATGAGGGTCAAGCGCTCTCCCACTGGGCCACAACCCCAGCCTCCAAAGTTTTTTTTCATTAAAAATTTTTTCTTCATGTCACTTGTAGTTTCTAGAGCTGTGCTGTTCAAAATGGTGGCTACAAGCCATTTATGAGTTCTACCAGTGTGTGGCTTCTGCTCCAGGTAAGCACATCTTACTTATTGTTTAGATGTAAATTTAAATTAATTAAAATTAAACTTAAAAATTTAAACTGACTCCTCCATGAAATGAGCCACATGTCAAGAGCCACAGGGGGCTAGTGACTATCATATTGGACAATGCAGACATAGAACATTTCAATTATCAAAGGCAATTTTATATATATATATATATATTTTTTTTTAATTTTAATTTTTATTTTTTCCTGGAGGTGGAACCCAGGGCCCTGTGCATGCTAGGCAAGCACTCTACCACTGAGCTCCATCCCTAGCCTGGCAATCACTGTATTGGACAGCATTGTTCTAAAGTGTTTGGTGAAGGAAAAACAGAGAACAGAACATTTGAGGAAACGTTAGACAATAGAAAATGTCTAACTTTTATAAAAGGCCCTGGGTCAAGCACTTGATTATGTATTCTGTCCCTCATGCCTTGTGACATTCTCATGAAGTGGAAACACACATTTTACAATGACAAAACTGAGGCTTACAGAGGTCAAAGAAAGTTGCCCAAGGTCACATAGGAAGTAAGTGAACCCAGTCCACAGGCCCCAGAGTCCACGCTTTGTTGCCTCCTGCGTCTAGTTTAAGGGACAAGACAGACGGACCTATGCTTGCTGGATGTGCTGCCATCCTGTCAGCACTAACCTTACTGGGGACACAGCAGTGACCACAACCAAGTTCCCACAACAAAGGAGTAAGCAGATAAAGAAAGGAGACCGTCTCAGGCCAGCAACTAAGGCAAATAAGTTCTTGAACAATATTATGATAGACACTGATGGGGGGGCGCCCCTTGAGGTACTGGGCAGAGAGGGCCTCTCCAAGAGGTGGCATCTGGGAGGGCAGTGGCGTGGACAGAGTAGATACCCTGAGGCGGGACAGGGCTTGATAGAGCTTGATAGGGCAGGCATGGCAGCTGGGAGGTGGGAGATGAAAGCACTGGGGGTGTAGAAAGGGACAGCCAGTTGTCCATGCCTCAGGAATAGTGCCACCTATGCTGTCAGAAGGGAAGTGAAAACTCTGAAGGCCACCAGGCAGCTCCTGTCCAGCCATTCAGCTCTACTCTGACCACCCTGGTTACAGCCACTCCTTTACCTTGCCCTAATTCATGCACTGTCTTCTATTCCAGCTCACCACTTTGCCCCGTGGAGTCTATTACCTCCTTGGCAGCCACAGTGATCCTTTGGGAATGTGGAGCTCATCCTCTCCAAGTGCCCCATTTCATTCAGAATAAGCACCAAGGCCTGGTAATGGCCTGCAGGACCCTAAGCAGTCTGCCCTTGCCACTCCCTGCCCACCTCTCCTCCTCCTCTCCCCCTGTGTATTTCCTCCAGAGACACTGGCCTCCTTGCTCTCCCCAAACACAACAGACCCACCCCAGCCTTGGGGCCAACAGATGATCCTCTGCAAGATCCTCATAACACTCCTAGCTTCGCAAGGCTTGCTCTCAGAGTCAGTGCAGACAAGCTTTTTCAGACCACCGTATTCAAAACAATACCCCAATTGGACTTTCTTACTTTCTTCTCTCTCTTTCTCTCTCTTTTTGGTACCAGAAATTGAACTCAGGGGCACTCAACCACTGAGCCACATCCCCAGCTCTACTTTGTATTTTATTTACAGACAGGGTCTCACTGAGTTGCTTAGCATCCTTGCTTTTGCTGAGGCTGGCTTTGAACTCGTGATCCTCCTGCCTCAGCCTCCAGACCTGCTGGGATTACAGGTGTGCACGACCACACCCAGCCTCTTTGCTCTTTATCACATATGCCCTTCTTGCATTTTTTTTGTACATATCTATACTATCTATTATCCATCTCTTTTTTGGTGGGGGGAACTGAGGATTGATCCCAGGGGTGCTCAACCACTGAGCCACATCCTCAGTCTTTATTATTATTTTTACTTAGAGACAGGTTCTCACTAAATTGCTCATGGTCTCACCAAGTTGCTGAGGTTGCCTTTCCACCTGTGATCCTCCTACCTTAGCCTCCCACACCGCTGGGATTATAGGCATGTGCCACTGCACCCGGCTTGTATTATCCATCTCTGTACCAAGGATTTAGCCTTTTCATAAAAGCAGGAATTTCTGTTTTGTTCCCTGATGGATCCCCAGGCCACAGAACATGCCCATATTAAGTACTCAAAATATATATTTCTGAATAAATGTAGAAAGAACATTGAATTCTTTGGGGCCCCCTTCCAGATTTGTGTGTCCATCTCCTGGCATAGTAAATGTGACAGAACCCCCTTCTTCCTATGACTCATGGAATTTTGTTATTGGTCCAATAAAATGATTCATGTTTAAAAAGTGTTTAGGTCAGGTGTGGTGGTGCATGCCTGTAATCCCAGCAGCTCAGGAGGCTGAGGCAGGAGGATCTGAGCTCAAAGCTAGCCTCAGTAAATTAGCGAGGCCTTAAGCAACTTAGTAAAACCCTGTCTCTAAAGAAAGTACAAAGAAGGACTGGGGATGTGGCTCAGTGGTTAAGTACCTCTGGGTTAAATTCCCAGTATGAGAAAAAAAAAAAAAGTAAGTTAGTGGCACCTGCCAGCTTAAAATTTCTCAGGCTCTTATAGTCCTACCCTCAGCCTCAGGTGTGGACACTCTAGAACAGAGCTATCTCTTCACCAAAAATAGAATACAAACCACATACATAGTTTTACCTTTTTTTGAGAGCTGGGGATGTAGTTTAGTGATAGAGTGCATGCCTAGCATGTGCCAGGCCCTGAGTTCAATCACCAGCAGCAACAACAAAGCAAAAAACAAAGCAAAACAAAACTTATCTGGCAGTGGCATTTGCACACCTGTGATCCTAGCAACTAAGGAGGCTGAGGCAGGAGGATTGCAAAGATGAGGCCAGCCTCAGCAAGTTAGCAAGATTCTCTCAAAATAAAGAATAAAAGGAAAGCCGGGCGCAGTGCCCTGAGTTCAATCTGCCCTGAGTACCAAAAAAAAAAAAAAAAAGAATAAAAGGAGCTGGGTGTGGTGGCGCAAGCCTGCAATCTCAGCACTTAGGTAGGATGAGACAGGAGAATCACGAGTTCAAAGCCAGCCTCAGCAACAGCGTGGTGCTAAGCAACTCAGTGAGACCCTGTCTCTACATAAAACACAAAATAGAGCTGGGGATGTGGCTCAGTGGTCGAGTGCCCCTGAGTTCAATGCCCGGTACCAAAAAACAAACAAACAAAAAAAAAATTCAGGGTGTGTTTTATACCTACATACAGCACATCTCAGTTTGCTCCAGCCACATTTTGAATGTTCTGTAGCCAAGAGGCTGCTGCACTGGAAAATGCTGCTCTGTGATCTCTGGAGGAGAGCGTATTGTGTATTTGGGGCCCAAAGCTCCCACTTCCTGAAGGAAGGGGGTGGTATAAAAGCTCACACCAGCAGTAGCTGGGAAAGGAACTTCTCTCTTCTTTCCTGGACTCCCTCCTTAGAGCACTTTAGGGTCTGGGGACTCCCTTGGTGGTGGAGGTTCTTGCTCCTTGCATGTCTCTTCCACTTCAGGGTTCCCCTGGGCCACACTCCTGTGACCCACTAGGGAATCAGACTGTGCAAGGGAGCATCTGAGACTCAGCCTCCCCCGCCAAGGGGAGAAACTGGGGTGGCCATCATCCTCTCCCCAGCAGCCCCAGGAATGGAATGCACTTAGTGGGTTCCTCTTCTCCAGAAAGAGGAACACACCCAACCCCAAGGAACCAGGGGAGGGGAAGGAAATGAGCCCTTGGGCTGGAATTTCTGTTCACTCTTCTTTCCAGGAAAAAAAAAAAAATTTTTTTTTTTTCTGGAGTAATTTTGGCTTCTCTCTCTAACAAGTTGGGATGGTTGACCAGTTCTCAGGGTGAAGTTATTTGGACTTCAGTTGCCCTTTTCCTAAAGCTCTCTTCCCCAAAGACTCTGCCATCTGGTCCTGTTTTGCCTCTGCTATTTGGTCTAGTTTTAGTCCACGCTGCCCTGTTTCTAAGACTCTCGTTCATTGACTTTATTTTTATCACCCTCCCCGCAACCCCACATGCTCATTTCTGCCTTTTCCTCCACCCCATCAGCTTCTGTTGTGGTTTTTGATGATTTCCCCTTTGTTTAATCATTCTGGTAAAATAGGACCCAAAATAGAAAATAAGAGAATTGCTGAGTTGGGAGGAAAATAGACCCTCTAGAACAACTTTGAGCGACAACAACTTGCCAATCACCCTCCCTGAGGTTCGCCAGGATGTGCATTTATGAGCAGAGTGTCACTTTACAAATCAGGGGCAATACTTTTACTCCAAACTGACGTGCGTGTTGGCCTTCTATGGACAAGGCTCTATTGTGCAGGCTTAGGGACAGACAGAAGTAGGAGTGCCAAAGCTTCTGCCCCAAATGACCTTGTAGGAAAAAAAAAAAAAAAAGATGCTGCCTGCTCTGACCCCATAGCTTTAAACCAGGGCAAGGGGAGGTTTCATAAATGAGGAGCATTTGAGTTGAGATGGGGAGGTAGGATCTTAAAAAGCAGAAACAATAAGGAGCTGCCTTTCTTATAGGTGGAAGGGACACCAGTCAAGTCTGTGGCAGAGGCAGGAGTAGGAGAGACACAGCCACCAGGCTTGCCTCTGCCTGATTGGCTGGTGCTGCTGCTAAACTGATTGGTCAGTTTTAATATTATCCCTGAAGGTAGGAGAAAAGTACTAGATTCCCTGCTCAGGTCTCTGGTCCACATTTCCTGTCCTCAGGACTTTTTTTTTTTTTTTTTTTTTTGACTCTTCATGCATGTGAATCACACAGTTGAGTGAAGTGAAGAACAAATTGTCCTCAAGATGCTTCAGCTGAGCTGCCACCACCATTGGTACCTCCATGAGGCTCCGTTTTGGAAACCTGTGGTCTCCTTAGACGAGAGGAAAATTCTGAATTCAGGCAACTTGAATTACCTATGCCCAGGTCTCCCAGAACTGGCCACCGCTGCTTCTCTGTGACCTATCTTCAGAGTGAGGGCCAGCCCTCAGTGGGGTGGATAGTTAAAGGTACTTACTGTTTTTGCAAGAACAGAATTAGAAAGAAGAGAAAGAAAAAAGAAAATGAATCCAACCATTCCCCCCCCCCCCCAATTACTGCTATTTAGGCAATCCATTGATGGAGAAAGTCTGGAAAACCTTTAAAATCACACAAATTTCCAGAAGTCCTGGATTCATTTTCTCCTTTTCTGAAAACAGTTCAATTATCCAAGAGTCAGCCTGGTTCCCATCCAAAATGGTACCCCAGACAAGGACCATTACATCACCTGTGGAGGGTGTGATTTTTTTCCACCACAGCATTTATGGTTATCAGATTCTCTTGTTCACTCATTTGGGTTCTTGATTGTTGGTGTCTTCCCCCAGTTCCCAACCAAATTGCATCCCTGCAAGAGCAACACCAGTAGAGACACCAATGAATCTCCTGTGTTGTGAAAGAGTGTTAACGTGAAGTGGGCACTTGACAGATATTTGTCAACACCTTCCATGGGCTGAATGGTTGTATCTAGCAAATGTACAAAAACACACTTTTTTTTTTTTTGGTACTAGGGATTGAACCTAAGGACGCTTTACCACTGAGCCACATCCTCAGCCTTTTTAAAATTTTTATTTTGAAACAGCACCTCGCTAAATTGCTGAGGCTGGCTTTGAACTTACAATCTTCCTGCCTTAGCTTCCTGAGCTGCTGGGATTACAGGCATGTGCCAGAGTGCCCGGCTCAAATACACACTCTTGGGTTTTTTGTTTGTTTGTTTGTTTTTTGGTACCAGGGATTGAACTCAGGGGCACTCGATCACTAAGCCACATCCCCAGCCCTATTTTGTGTTTTATGTAGAGACAGGGTCTCACTGAGTTGCTTAGCGCCTCGCCGTTGCTGAGGTTGGCTTTGAACTCGCGATTCTCCTGCCTCAGCCTCCCTAAGTGCTGGGATTACAGGCTTGCGCCACCGCACCTGGCTTCAAATACACACTCTTGAACTCAAAGTGACTTTGATTGTGAGGATGAGTCTGACTTAGTTTCCTTAAAGGAACCAGAAGAAGCTCTCAACCTCAATCATCGTTGTTATTTATTACATCATTCTTTATAGTAACAAAAGACTAGAAAAACCTTAATGTTCACCTGGCTACATAAATGATACTTGTATGCAGTGATACCGTGCACATCTATAAAAGTGTGAAAGGCCAGGTGTGGTGGTGCACGCCTTTAACCCCAGGGACTCGGGAGGCTGTGGCAGAAAGATTGCAAGTTCAAGGCCAACCTCAGTAATTTAGCAAGGCCCTAAGCAATTTAGCGAGACCCTGTCTCAAAATAAAAAAATAAAAAGGGCTGGAGATGCTCCTCAGTGGTTAAGCACTTCTGGGTTCAAACCCAGTACCAAAAAAAAAAAAGTGAGGAAGCTCTTTGTGAACTAACATAGAAAGATTCCCCTGATATATTAAATGAATAAAAAAAAATCTATGGAACAGGGTTAAGGCATGCTCTCATTGGTTTAAGAAAATAGGAGGGAGATATACATATATTCATTCACTTGTTCATACAGACAGAATGTCTGTCAGGATACAAAAAACCCGGTTATGAGGAGGACTGGCTGCAGGGAAGGGGACTAGATTACATGGGGAAAACATTTATATAACTTTTAAGTTTTGAACCATAAGAAGGCATTCTTTACCAAAATAATTTTAATTAAATTCAAAATTATATTTACAATTTATTTATAAATATATATCGATTGAATGAGTTGGCAAATGTAGTTCAGAGTTTCCGTTGGTGGTTCAAAATTATATTTACAATTTATTTATAAATATATATCAATTGAGTGAGTTGGCAAATGTAGTTCAGAGTTTCTGTTGGTGGCTTTCAGGAAATGGAAGCCAGTGACCCCTCCCATTCTCACTCTCGGTCACCACCCTGGGCCAGCCCTTTCTCTTCCTCTCCCTGCCTCTCTCTTCCCCAAAATAAGACAGTTCCTAAAGAATGGGCCCCTGTGGCAGCTGTGTCCCTCACTCACTGGAGGTGTGGGAAGAACAGGTAAACAGTAGCTTGTGGTGGCAACAGAAATTCCCTCCATGCCCATGTGTCCAGTAAACAGAATGAAAGAATGTGTGTTTACCTTCTAGGGAGTTCTATAAAAACAACTTTCCTGCTTCCTTCAGCTATTAGATAAAATAAACTCGGCTCTGCTATGAGTCAACATAGCAACTAGCTAGTTGCTATGAGTTAACTAGCTAGTTTCCTAGCTAGAAACCATGCAGTCTGAGGGAAGTTTTTGGTAAAGGAGTGGCAGGATCCTCTTTTGTGCTTAGTACATCCTGGCTGCTGAAAGTTTTGCATGGAATAAATATCCTTCAGGAGCTGATGGAAAAAGGAACTCTGGGAAGTTGCAGTATCCACAAACAGAGCAAGGCCAGCCAGAGAATCTAAACTAATCTCCTGGCCTGCCTCCAAGGCAGCAAGCAGGCCAGCTTCATGGGCGTGTGATCCATGTTTAAAAGGGTTTCTGCACTTGGTTGAATAAACTGCTGTCTTGAAATTCTCAATAATTTATTTTAACAAGGGGCCCATATTTTTGTGTTTGTATAGGGCCTCACAAATTTTGTGGTCAGTCCCAGAGGAAGTGTCTCAAAATTCCTTTGTCACTTCAAGTGCCCTGTTTAATTGTTGTGAAAATTACAATGTATTATTCACTATTCACAAATTCAGTGTGCCTGAATTTATCAGGTCCTTTCCTGGAAGGTATTTTAGAAGAGCTTGAGGGTCCAGACACTTTCACTTGTGGATAAGTGGAAGGAAAATGTCACAGTCACAGATAAGGTCAAGGGACCCTAGGAACTTAGGATACTGCCAGGCACAACTGCATCCACTGTACCGAGACTGGGCAGAGAAAGTCCCACAAGCCGCTTCAGCATTTGATGGGTTTTGTAAGTCTGGAGAAGGGAGCCAAGCCATTCACCATTTCTTGTGCCAGTCTCTCTCTTTCTTTCTGGCTCCCATGGGGTGCCTAGAATTGCAGGTAAAACCCCTTTAAGAAAAATCTTCTGAGAAAGACACAGGGAATCTTTAATTTTTACAAGTGTTTGTTCTTTCATTCAAGGACTATTTGTAGTAAGCCAAGCATGGTGGCACATACCTGTAATTCCAGCTACATGGGAGGCTGAAGCAGGAGGATCACTTCAGACTAGGAACTCAAGGTCATCATGAACAACATAGCTAGACCCCCATCTCAAAAAAGAAAAGGAGGAAGAGGAGGAGGAGATGGAAGACTATGAAGAAGAGGAGAAAGAGGAGGAGGGGAGGGGAGAGGCAGAGAGGAGGAGGAAAAGAAGAAAAATATCTGTGGAGCACACAGTTGCTGGGGATACCACAGGAAAGCATTTTTTAGACTTCATGAAGCTTACAGGGTAGTAAACTGACTAGGTAATAAGAAACTAAATGAGCCGGGCATATCCCAGCACTTAGGGAAACTGAGACAGGAGAATTGCGAGTTCAAAGCCAGCCTCAGCAACGGGGAGGCGCTAAGCAACTCAGTGAGACCCTGTCTCTACATAAAACACAAAATAGGGCTGGGGATGTGGCTCAGTGGTCGAGTACCCCTGAGTTAAATCTCTAGTACCAAAAAAAAAAAAAAAGAAACTAAATGAACACAATGATGTCAATTGTGGCAAGTGTTGTAGAGGAAATAAAAAAGACTGCTAAGACAGGGAATAACTGGAGAGAAGCGGGGTAGGGAGACTACTTGGATAGGGTCATTGGGGAAGGCTTCTCAAAACATGACTCTTTTCTGCTGAGACCTGAAGGATAAAGAGAAGCTACGTGAAGAAAAAGAAGGACTGGCCAGGTGGGGAAAGAGCCTAGGCAAGCACATTGGCATGTTATCCTTATTTGATTCTCTGGAAGGCCTTTGAGACCAGGCAGAAGTTATCATTAACTCCATTTCACATAAAAAAGTTCAGAGGAACCAGGTGTGGTGGTGCACGCCTATAATCCCAGAGACTCTGGAGGCTGAGGCAGGGGGATGGAAAGTTCAAAGCCAGACTCAGCAATTTAGTGAGGCCTTGTCCCAAAATAAAAAATAAAAAAGGGCTGAGGGTGTAGCTGAGTGGTTAAGTGCCCCTGGATTCAATCCCTGGTACCAAAAAAACAATAATTAATAGTAATAATAATTCAGAGAGGTTAAGTAATTTGCCCAGGTCTAGGTTGCACAGGAACCAGGAAGAATCAGGAATTAAGTCAAGATTTAAAAAAAAAAAAAATCATCTGATGGTAGGATGGAGGCATTTTCCAGCAGACTGCATAGCCGCCTGACAGGGATCACCCACATTCTGAGAAAGCTGCCTTCACTCCTGAGATGTGATGTGAGAGAGAAGCACGTGGAAGACCCACGGCCTGTGACATTGCCTGGAAACACAGCCTATTGGAATTGCAAGAGCCCCACAGAGATTCTACCCAAGCTCCTTGTTTACAGCTGAAGAGTAAGCTGAGAGTCAGGGAAGGAAGTCTATGGCAGTATCAGAACCAAACCCCAAATCTCCAGCTCAGATCTCTTTGCACTTCACTTAAGGCCTCCTAGGTTTGGCCTGCTTCCATCTAGAGGAAGCTCAGCCCCTGCGTGAGCAAATCTAAAAGATGAAAGGTTGCTTAGTGACTAGAAATGTGGGCATGCATGGTTTGGCCACGGAGTATCCATTTACCCTTCTTTCTGGTTCCCTTGTCCCCAGGCCTCCCCTGGGTTCCTGGAGTTCGTTTCCCTACTTGAGCCAGGAGTGGGCATGTGACTTGGGTTTAGCCAATCAGAGTATCATATTCCTCTGGCGTCAGTGATTGGTTGGGGAATGGACATGTGACCTCAGCTCCGCTGATTGCCTTCTCTCTCCACGTGCAAGGAGGAACGATGCCTGCAGTTCCAACAGCCCTATAGATTTACCCACCTGTCCCGGGGATCTCCCCATCCTCTGAGCTGTACCACCAAGAAGCACACCTACCTGTCGCCCAGGTAAAACATTTCCCTTTCTCTGTTCTACTAGTGGCTGCTTCGTTGCTGGCTTGAGTTGAGTACCCAGGCACTCAGGACAAGGACGCTCACAAGAGGGAAAGCAGAGTGACCACCAATCCTTGGACCAGTCCACGTGAACCAAAAAGTTCACCCGGTGTTGGGTTTCCCGCTAGGCTCCTGTGCATCTCACAAGAGCCCTACTCTGTTTAAGCCCAAATAGCAGAGCAGCAAACTACCCGTTTTTCATTTGCTGGTTTTTTGCTTATCTACATTTTCCATGTTCCCTTCCCCACCCTGGGTGTTTATTGTTTCTATTTAAACCAGAACGCAGTCACTTTAAATGGAGATCTTTACCAAGAACATTCATGGTTTTCCCTTGATAATGAGAGTGTAGAGCACAGAGAGCCTGCTGGGCCCATGCTAATCCTGAGTCACTGGTACCTTAGGACCACGGACACTCCTTTTCACTGTTGGAAAGTGAAGACGAGAGTGCAATGGTGGGGGGTGGGCTGGATGAGCTCTTCTCATACAATGCACCGCTCAAGGGTTGGCAGCTAGCTGAAGTGTTCACAAATAAGGTCCTGAGTCTAATTCTGACCCTTCTAAAAACCAAGCTATCACTTATAAGTGGTGGCTAACTGTTTATAAATGTGAATAAGTAGGGCAGAAAAATGTGAACTCATTGATGCAAATCCATCAACAATATAACCCAATGTTCTGCTCAGGGAGGAGGAAGGGAGAGCTGGAAAGGCCCATGTATTTCTTCAGACCCCTAAACTCAAAAAGCACAGATTAGAAGCGGGCGTGGTGGCTCACACTTGTAATCCCAGCACTTAGGGAGGCTGAGACAGGAGAATCGCTAGTTCAAAGCCAGCCTCAGCAATGGCGAGGCACTAAGCAACTCAGTGAGACCCTGTCTCTACATAAAACACAAAATAGGGCTGGGGATGTGGCTGAGTGGTCGAGTGCCCCTGAGTTCAATCCCCAGTACCAAAAAAAAAAAAAAAAAGCACAGATTAGAAAAAGAAGTGGCAGAGCCCTGAATTCACTCATCTCCCTCATGTTTCTGATGAGGGCATCAAGGCCCAAACCGAGAAAGTGATCTTTAAGGACACACAGAAAGGTGATCCTGGGTGGATGCCCCATCAATGGCAAGCCTATGGCTCTGCTTTTATGTCATGAAAAGCTAATGGGCCAAGGGGAATTTTTTTTTTTTTTTTTTTTTTTACTGGAGATTGAATTCAGGGGCACTCAACCACTGAGCCACATCCCCAGCCCTATTTTGTGTTTTATGTAGAGACAGGGTCTCACTGAGTTGCTTAGCACCTCACCATTGCTGAGGCTGGCTTTGAACTCGTGATTCTCCTGTCTCAGCCTCCCTAAATGCTGGGATTACAGGCTTGCGCCACCGTGCCCGGCTCCGAGGGGAATTTTTTGATGAGATGATAGATCAGATTGCCCCGCAGCCCCATAGAGAGGATGTTTGCTGAAAATGAAGAGCGCCCTCTGGCACCCCACGCCCTCACTAGCCACAACAGAGGTAGCTTGGACCCCAAATGCATTTTTCTCAGAATGTCTGAAACAGAGGACCTGCCTAGCCAAACCTTGTTCCCTTCCCACCCTTGTCGTGTTGTGTGTGTGGGGGGGGTACTGGCTGGGGATTGAATCACTGAGTGTTATGGTTTGGATGTGAGGGGTCCCCCAAAAGCTCACATGTGAGATAATGCAAGAAGGATTAGAGAGAAATGTTTGGGTTATAGCATAACCTAATCAGTAAATTAATCCCTGATGGGATTAATTGAGTGGTGACTGGAGGCAGGTGGGGTGTGCCTGGAGGGAGTGGTTCATTGGGATCGTGGCTATGGGGTACATATTCTGGATCTGGAGAGCGGAGTATCTCTCTGCTCTCTGATCACCATGGGAGCTTCCCTGCACACACTTTTCCACCATGATGTTCAGCCTCACCTTGAGCCCTGAGGAATGAAGCCAGCCTTCTATGGACAGACCTCGGAAACCATGAGCCCTTAAATAAACTTTTCCTCCTCTACAATTGTGCTAGTCAGGTCTTTTAGTCACAGTGGTGAAAAAGCTGACTAAAACACTGAGCTACATGCCCAGTTCCTTTTTATTTTTTTTATTTTGAGATAGGATCTCACTAAGTTGCCCAGGCTGACCTCAAACTTGTGATCCTCCTGCCCCAGACTCCCGAGTAGCTGGGATCAGTGGTGTGCACCTCTGTGTCTGATTCTCAGCTGCATGACTTTGAGTAAGTTATTTTG
The DNA here is from genome assembly GCA_004024805.1 of Geosciurus inauris. Classification (NCBI taxonomy): domain Eukaryota; kingdom Metazoa; phylum Chordata; class Mammalia; order Rodentia; family Sciuridae; genus Geosciurus; species Geosciurus inauris. The sequence continues at coordinate 27,784 of PVHX01014001.1, read as the reverse complement.
CCTTCTTGAACCCCACTTTCCTCATCTATACAGTAGGAAAGACACTACTTGCCCCAAAGAGTGCTGGATGGTGTCTGTAGCTTCGTTAGCTCTGGGCCTGAAGAGGGGATTCTGGGTATGTCTGTTTTCCTGATGCTCACGGTATGGCATTGTGCAAGTGAAGAGTTAGAGGGGCTGGGATTGTGGCTCAGTGGTAGCGTGCTTGCCTCGCATGCATGAGGCACTGGGTTCGATCCTCAGCACCACATAAAAATAATTTAAAAAAAATAAAGATATTGTGTCCATCTACAACTAAAAAAAAATATTAAAAAAAAAAAGAGTTTCATTCCTGACATGGTGTGGCAGGCAGAGCCCACACACAGGGTCTGAGGATGGCACTGAAGCTCACCAGCTGTGGCTAATCCCTTCTATTCTCAGAAATTGAATTTCCCAGTCTAAGTGGAAAGCTTAATGCCTTCCCTGCACCCTGAAATTATGGTTATGAAAGTGCCTTATAAACTGTTAAGCACTGGGACAGTTTTCTCTTTTATTAGTATACACTGGTATGTAATAAAATCCTTCTACAACTTTGGGAAAGTCATCAAACCTCTCTAGGTGTATCAGTCAGGGTTCCAACAGGAAACAGGTGACACCTTCAAACTGGGTGATTTGATTAGAGTGTAATAATGGAGCTATTTGCAAAGGTGTGTGGACAGAATGGACACAGTGCAGTAATTCAGAGCAAGTAACTGCAAGGAACACTTGCTATCCTTAGGCCTTGAAAGAATAAGGGAGATGCAGTTACTCAGACCAGAGATAGCAGGAGTAGAGAGACAGCTACCGCGCAGGAACTGTGGGCTTCAGGGGGAGGGATGCAGCCCAACCAGCATATCCTAGCAGGGAGGGAGTTGAGGAAATAACGCCCTTACCTCACTCTTCTCCTGCCCCCTGATGCCGTATTTGACCTTTGACCTTTCCTTGGACCTAACCATACAGGAAGTCAGAAGGTAACTAAGGGAAGCCACTGATGAAGTTCAGACAGGCCAGCCTCCAGGGCACAGTGCAGGGTGGAAAGGGTGGAGAGCAGGTCTGGGGAGGGGGGGTAATTGGCAGGTATCCAGCATGCTGACCTTGAATGTATTTCACAAGTAAAGCACTGTATTGAATGACCTGTCTCTTTTGATCCCACCCTGACAGATTCTCAGCACTTTTTTCCAAGCTTCAGATCAGGACCGAGGGTTACACCCTAGTAGGGATTCCAAGCCCTCTCCTAGGGAGATCCTCAGTTTTCTCAATTAATCAAGAGCAAGGCCACCCTTTTCTGCCAGCCCCATATTCGAATTAATTCCTTTGAGTCCTGTACTCCAAGCAGTGGGTGAGTCAGCCACAGAGGGAGTACTTCTTTGGATTATTATATTTTAGTATTTATTTTTCTCTTTTTTTAAAATTTTTTTTAGTTGTTGATGGATCTTTATTTTATTCATTTATTATTTATATGTGGTGCTGAGGATCAAACCCAGTGCCTCACGCATGCTAGGCAAGCGCTCTACCACTGAGCTACAGCCCCAGCCCCTATTTTTCTCTTTTAACCAAAGTAATCCAGGTGCAAGTCTCAAATGCTAAACAGATGCTTTCATTCACTGGGAGAAAAGTAATTCAATAGAGAGGTCTCTTTAGGCCTTATCTTTAGAAATAATAAATTGTGCACAGGGGAACACCCTGTAGCAATCTGCTTTCTTCCTGTACCTCCCAGCTGACAGGCAGTGTGGCTCCCAGGGGAGAAATCAAAGCGCTGAGTACTCCTGGAGAGGCGATGGTTCCCAAATCTCCTTTTACACTCCATTCCATTCCGGATGGGTGATATAAATCATGTGCCTATAAAAGAAAAGATAAGAGAGGGCTTCCCAGGAAATTTCAGCATGAACCATTTTAGGACAATAGTTAAAACCATGAGCTCTGAAGTCCTAAAACTTGGGTTCAGATTTTTTCTGTTACTTACTAGTTGTCTTTGTGACCTTGGCCAAGTGACCTAAGCTTCAGTCTTCTCATCTGTCAAACAAACATAAAAATAATGCTTTACAATGATGCCACCCCCACCCCACCCCCTGAGCAATTTCAAGAACTGAATGGAATAGTACACATCCTTAGCACATAGAGGGCATTCGAGAAATGGTGGTGAGCTAGTTGTGGTAGCCCACGCCCATAGTCCCAGAGAATGGGGAGGCTGAGGCAGGAGGATCACAAGTTTGAGGCCAGCCTCAGCAACATGGCATGACTGTCAGTAACTTAGCAGGAACATGTCTCAAAATAAAAAGGGATGGGGGTGTAGCTCAGTGGTAAAGCATCCTGGATTCAATCCCTGGTACCATCAAACACCCCCCCCCCCCCCCCCCAAAAAAAAAAAACAGGAAAGAAAAGAAAAAGAAATTGTGGTGAAGGAGTGGAAAACTGATGTGCTAGATTCACGAGAGTCGCTCCTGCCCCTGGCATTTCATCTTTGCTGCCTATATAGCCACTGTGGCTTTTCCTTGCATTTTTACCACTCATATTATCCCCATGCTCTGGACCTGTCCACTGCAGTGCAACACCCCCACAGTACCCTCGCTGAGAGTGCTACCCTTCCCCAATGCTGTGGTTTGGATGGGGTTTGTCCCTCAAAGGTTCATGTGCTGGAAGCTTGGTCCCTAGTGCAGTGGTGTTGGAAAATGATAGAACCTTTAAGAGGTGGAGCCTGTTGTGAGATAATTAGGTCATTGGCGGCATTGCCCTCAGAAGAGGTTAATGCTGATCACAGAGTGAGTGGGTTTCTACAAGAATGGATTTTAAAAAAGAGTGAGTTCATTCCCTGAATTTCTCAGGCTTCCTGTCTTTTCCACATGACTTCTTCCACATGTTCTTGTACCCTTATACCCTTTGATGTTGTCATGCAGTGAAAGGACCCCTTGCAAGAGCCAGTGCTGTGTGTTTGGACTTTCAGTCCAAAACTGCAAACCTCTTCTTCATAAAATACTTGGCCTCAGGAATCTTGTTACAGCAACAGAAAATGGACTAATATACACAACTACTATATATCAAGGGTAGTTTTTTAGCTCTCTAAGAGAATCATCATAATGAAGAAAACTGTGTAATAGTTGCAGAATACAATGTATAGAATACAAAGCAAAGAAAGACCATCTTGGTTGCAGATAAACCTAGAACCAGAGGAACCTAGGTATTAGATAGATAGACTCTCGAAGACTGACAACCATAGAATCTGTGTGATCAACAAGCTGTGACAACACAAATAGTACCTATGGAAAGACCCTGCAAACACAAGGTACTCCCTATAAATAAACACTAAAGTTTTCTAATGTGTAGCTCTGAATCAATGCCACAGACTATTTCACAAACTGATAAAACTTCACTATGAGCCGGGCACGGTGGCACAAGCCTGTAATCCCAGGCTGAGACAGGAGAATCGCCAGTTCAAAGCCAGCCTCAGCAACGCCGAGGCACTAAGCAACTCAGTGAGACCTTGTCCCTACATAAAAATACAAAATAGGGCTGGGGATGTGGCTCAGTGGTGGAGTGCTCCTGAGTTCAATTTCTAGTACCAAAAAACAAAACAAAACAAAACAAAACAACTTCACTGTGATCCATTTGCATTGTTACAATGTACTCAAATAATTTTTTTTTTTGTACCAGGGATTGAACCCAGGGGCCCTTAACCACTGAGCACCATCTCCAGCCCTTTTTTTGTATTTTATTTGGGGACAGGGTCTCACTGAGTTGCTTAGGGCCTCACTAAATTGCTAAGGCTGTCTTTGAACTCACTCTCCTCCTACTCAGCCTCCTGAGCCACCAAAATTACAGGCATACGCCACCATGCCCAGAGAGTCCTCTCATCGTTTATATCCATTTTCGTGATGACAAACTGCTGGCCTAGCAGAGCCAACTGAGAACAAAGTGTGGTGTGCTTTGTACCTTGGCATATGTGTAACTGCTATCCGTCATTTGTGCAGGAATGAAATAAATGGCCAAGTCTTTAGTAAATGACCGAGTGTCACTTTAAACAGTTGAATCTATAGTCTTATTTTTCCATTTCCTTTCCCTCTTTCTGGCCCTACTGGAGTTGCTCTAGGTCAGGTCTCCAGGTTGCTGTAGTAAACTCCCAGTGTCTTGGTTACTTCTTTGAAGACTGTCCAGAAACCATCCCACCATGTCATACCCTGATCGGGGGTAGTTTCATTTACTCACCCAGCAGGGATCTCATTGGTCCCAAACACAATGAGTAGAAGGCAAAGGCCAGGGAGAAGGCCATTGTCACAGGCCCCTTTGGGAGGCTGCCCAGCCCACACCAGCCCCCTCCTCTCAGGATGCCCCTCTGCTGCCACCCAAGGCTGGTTTCCAGGAGTGTGCTATTTTCATCTGCATGATTCATTTTATTCTCAGGACAACCTTGAGATGATAAACTGAAAGTAAGTGTGCAAGGCCACATAACCCTGATATGCTAGTCATGATTTCAGCTCAGGTCTGGCTGGTGGCAAAGCTCATGCTCCTCTCACTGCTGACTGCTGCCTACAAAACAGACTGACTAATGGCGCTATTTCGATTGACTTAGGATACAACTATATTCTTTAGTTTCATTTTCATTTTATTGGCATCAGTTATACGCATAACATCATTACCTTGAACTTTTATTTTGGCAATAACCCATCTGTTAAATGCCAAGTGAGCCCTTGATTTGGCACCATGGGTATGGGGCACTTGTTCACTATGGGGCACTTGTTCACTTGGTCATGTCCAATGTGGAATGTGGTTTTGAAACAAGTGGCTGTCTCAGGGGCTGTCAGTCAACTGGCTTAGGATTCTCTTGCAATGAGGATATTCCTGGTGAGAAAATTTCTAGGGCTTGAGGGAGCCCTTCTTCAACTATGGAACGCTTCCAATCTGAATGGAGTCGGAAATGTTCATATAATGTTCTGATGGGAGCTCATCTCTGCAAGTCCAAAGTTATTTAGGCAAGTTGGTCCAGAAACATTCCCTGGATATAGCTAAAATGCAACTATTAAATGGTCCTTGTCCTTTTATCAGATTGTTTCACTTTGGGCTTCTAATGCTGTAGGCTATTCAAATAATAACAGACAAATCTGAAGGGAGGAATTATTTCTTTTATTTCATTTATAAAGTCAATAAATGTATTCTGAATGCCACTATGTGACAAGGGCTATCGATTCACTGGTGAATAAACACCATCTCTTTCATTAAGAGGCCTTAGTCTTTAAGGACTTTCTATAATTTCCTAATGGTAATGAGAAGAATGTCTTGTAGTATTATAGTTCATTTGCACTTCTCCATAATTCTAGAGTAAGCAAAGCAGGTGTTATAATCTCCATGTTACAAATGAGAAATCTGAGAACGAGAGAAGTTATGAGTTTTCCCCGCCCCGAGTCCCACAGTTTGTAAATGATAGATCTAAGGTTCAAGCCCACTTAATCTGGGGCTCCTTCTTATGATGTTGAGGGCTCTGCAATCATACTTGAGACTTGGTATTTCTTTTTTTCCTTTTTTCTTTCTTTCTTTTTTTTATTTGTAGATGGACACAATAGCTTTATTTATGTATTTTTATGTGGTGTTGAGGATTGAACTCAGTGCCTCACACTTGTGAGGCAAGTATTCTACCACTGAACTACAGCCCCAGCCCAAGATTTGGTGTTTCTTGAAGATGCATGGTTTTCTGCCTGTGGTACTCTGGAGTAAGGGTTAGCAATCTGTCACCCCTGGACCAAATCTGCTGTCATTTTTTAAAAAATATACTTTTTCACTTTATTTTATTTATTTTTATGTGGTGCTGAGGATCGAACCCAGGTCCTCACACATGCTAGGCAAGTGCTGTACCACTGAGTCACAACCCCAGCCCGTCATTTGTTTTTGTTTTTTCCTTTTGTTTTGCTTTGGGCTACTTGAGATTGAACCCAGGGATGCTCTACCACTGTGCTAAATCCCCAGCTTTTTTTTTTTTTTTTTTTTTTTTTTGAGGCAAGATCTTACTAAGTTGCCCAAATTGGCCTCAAACTTGTGATCCTCCTTGCCTCAGCCTCCCAAGTAGCTAGGATTACTGGTGTATGCCACTGCACCCAGCTGTCATCTTTTTTGACAAATACAATTTTATAGGAACACAGATACACAAATTCATTTACATATTACCTCTGATTGTTTTCATACAATAGTCAAGCTAAGTAGTTGTGATAGAGACTGTATGGCCTACAAAGCCTAAAATAATATTTCTGGCCTTTTTTTAAAAAAATATTTATTTTTTAATTGTAGGTGGACACAATAGCTTTATTTTGTTTTTATGTGGTGCTGAGGATCGAACCCAGTGCCTCCCGCATGCTAGGCGAGCACGCTACCACTGCACCATAACCCCAGCCCCTATTTCTGGCCTTTTATGTAAAAGGTGTGCTGACCTTTGGTACACGATGTAAACTTAACCTTCTTTTCCTTCGATTGCTATCTTTGGCCAGGGTTATGGGTCAATTTAAGATGAGGATCAGGGTTGAATCTGGGGTTATCAAAGATTATAGTTGCACTGATTCTACCTTGCCTAGAGCGTTTCTCCATCTACTTGACCTCAAAAATTGTCCTATGTCTCCATCTCGTCCGGTATGACTTAGAGAGGGCCCCAAGAAGAGCATATGACTTCATATCCAAAAGAGGAAAGAATGTGTATAAACAAGAGCTTGATTTGCCAGAAAACTGCCCCTGTTGACCCCATCCTATGGCCACAGTACATTCCATTCACTGTATGTAACATCTAACTCAAGAGGAGGCTGCCCAAGAACCCACCCAGTCCAAAAACCAAAATGACTCTCTAAGAACAATCCTGTGCTTTTGCCAGCTGTGCCTGCATTTGAAACAAGTTCTCCTACTTTGCCATCCCAGTGGAAGCCCAGACAGTCCCCACAGTTCGCACATGCAAATGGTTAGGACTTCCAGCCATACTGCCTGTGCTTTTCTGCCCAGTGTGGCCCTCTGGATGCCCCCAAACCCAAAAAAAATCATGTTCCATCAGCGAGATCCTTTATGCCTGGTACCTTTGGCTCCCATTCATTCTGCAAACAGGTCCTACAAGAGGTCCTAACTTCTCTCTTTGATGCCAGAGAAGCCTAGTGTGGTTAGGGGGAGGAGATAAGAGCCATGTATTCCAGGTCTCACATTAAAAAAGACGTTGGATTCAGACTTGGCATTTTCTACAAATGGACTTATACCTTGGGTCACTGTGCTAACCCTGGTGGGATTAACTGGATCATGTCACTTAGAATCCTCTTGAGAGTCAAATAATACTGCTTTAGAATTTCTGCAATAATTGTGAATAGGATTTGTCTTGTCCATTTGGACTGGTATAATAAAAATACCTTAGACTAGTTAGTTTCTAAACAACAGAATTTATTACTTAACTGTTCTAGAGGCTAGGAAGTCCAAGATCAAAGTTCTGGCTGTTTAAGTGTCCAGTAAAGGCTCTCTGCTTCAAAGATGGCATCTTTCTGTGGTATCTTCACAGGGCAAAGAGGAGAACAACTCCCTTCAACTGTTTTATAAAGGTACTAATTCCATTATTCACTTCTCAAAGGGCCCTACTTTCTTCCTTCCTTTATTTTTGGGGTACTGGGGATTGAATTCAGGGATGCTCTACCACTGAGCTACGTCCCCAGTCCTTTTTATTTTCAGATGAGGCCTCGCTAAGTTGCCCAGGATGGCCTTGAACATGCAGCCCTTCTACCTCAGGCTGCTGAGTAGCTGAGATTACTTGTGCCACCTCACCCAGCCAGGTCCCACTTTTTTCTTTTTTTTCATCACTGGGGGAGCAAACTCACAGCCTCATGCATGCTCGGCAAGCACCCTACCACTGAGCTATAGGTATTATCACATTATGTATTAGGTTCCAATGTAGAAATTTAGAAGGATACCAATATTCATAATTTAGCAGCATTATAAATTTACAATTTGAAGTCTGTGATAAAAATATTACTTTTTATTCTTTATTTTTTAATTTAATTTTGATTTTTTGGGTACTGGGCATTTAACCCATGGCTCACATATGCTAGGCAACCACTGAGTTACATCCTAGCCCCTTAAAAATATTAATTTTTCAAATCTAAATATTGTATAACAGCTTTAGAACTTCATATTTTCATTTATTGTGAGCTTCGAAAAACAGAAGAGGCTGAAACTACTTCTGACTTCCCAAAATCCTGATGCCTCAGTCAAATTAATCTAATCAGTGAAATGGGTGCTGACCTTTCCCAACAGCTTCCCCAAGGTCAACCACAGCCCAGTGTCTTTCTTCCTCCTACTCTGTCAGCCAGTTCTTCCTCCTACCTTGTCCCACATTGTCTGCACACCTCAGATCCACATAGGTTAATGGGGGTAATCTCCCTTCATTGTGGGGATTGTCACCTCTCCTGCATCTCCCTCCTAGAAAAAAGGAAGAAAGATTGGCCCAGATAGGGTTTAAAGTTTCAGACATGAAGCAACCCAAGAACTGTCAGCCAATCAATGGAACCAGTACGCAGACTCCATCACACCCAGCTGTAACCCAGTACGGCACACGTTCAAACAGCAGCAGTAGGAGTGTCTGCAAATCATCTATTTAAATTGGCATGGTGCCCCATATAATGCTGATGTTAATATATATATATGATGTTAACATATAGATGTATAATAAATATGCATATGTGTGTGTGTACACACACACACACACACACATATAATGGATTAAATTAACACTGATTTTTTGAAATTAAACTATTATTTCAGGTGATAGAGAGCAAAGCTAATGCATCTTTACATGATCTGATGAAACCCAGAGCTTAAGAGGTCACTTACGATTGGGGTGTTTATTCATTTAATAAACTTTCATTAGGTCAATTGGATATTCAGGATTGAAAGAGCTGAATCAGGAGCCTTACTACTGTGCAGCGAGGGAGACTCATTTATATATAATACCACAAAACTAATATTCCCAAGATAAAACCTGGTGCTTCTGTTTCTCCAAGAAGAAAGCAACACATTGGGGCTTGAGGAGACTTCACTAGAACGGGTCATATTTGAATTGGGTCTTGAAGAATGAAAAAATTCTGACAGAGATGAGGAAAAAGGTTTTCTGTTCAACTTAACAAATACTATTTCTGCCCTCTGCCTAGAACACTGAACTCTGTGCTTTTCTTGAATAGATGCTCAGCTCTGTATCACTATTATGATGCCAGGTGCAGACAGAAACAGCACTATGAAATATAGCACCTTTGTTCAGTTACAAAAGGCACCCTCCCTCTAGACACTCAGGCCAAAATCAGGGGCCATGGCTTGGTGAGTCAGGTGGGACTTCAACCCCTTTTATACCCTCACCCTTCAAGCTGGGTTCCTTTGTACAGTAAGCAACCTGGTCAACTCTACGTGACAGCCATGGGTGCAGGAAATACAAAGATGAATAAGACAGGAACCCTGCCATTGAGGAGCTCATCTAGTCAAGGAAAGAAATATGGGATTGGTATATGATTTTTTTTATTTTTTGTTTTTTGTAGTTGTAGATGGACAGCATGTCTTTATTTTATTTGTTATGTGGTGCTAAGGATCCAACTCAGTGTCTCATATGTGCTACTCTGCCACTGAGCCACACCCCAGCCCCTGCATATATCTTTTTTTTTTTTTTTTTTTTAAATATATTTTTAGTTGTAGATGGACATAATGTCTTTATTCTATTGCTTTGTATGTGGTGCTGAGGATCGAACCCAGGGCCTCACGCATGCGAGGCAAGCGCTCTACCGCTGAGCTACAATCCCAGCCCCCCCTGCATATATCTTATAAGTGATATAATAAAGGTATGTGTAAATATTATGGCAGAGAGCAGAAAGAGGGAAATGAAATAAAACATAGGAAGGCATGTAATTGGCTTGCTTGGCCCATGTCCTTGGCCAGAAAGGGGCAAGTGCTCTTTTTTCTGTCACATTGGTTCCTAAACTTACAGGGTCATTAGAATAATTTGGAGAGCACTTAAGAAAACATAGACCCCTGCCCTCCATTTCTCCCCTAGAGGAGGTCTGAGTTGGAAACTAGGGATCTGTACCATAAAAAATCCCCCTAGGAGATGCTGGTGATCTATTGGGTTAGGAAGCACAGGTGTGAACAGAGCTTCCATTCACCTCTGTGCTCACAGGGGCCACTTTCTGTGGGTGAAATAACAGCGTTCAGAGCTTTCTCCCTCCAATAAAAAGGAAGTGAAAGGTCTGTGGTCACTAGAGCTGACTTCCCAGGTGAATTTTCATTTCTGCTTTAGAAAGACAAAAGGCACCTGAAGTCTGAGATGACTGACATATCCAAGAGGCAGTTTACAAGTGGTTGGTAAGAGCACTTTCCATTTGCTGGTGCAGCTACTGCCAAGATTTGGGGAGAGGGGCTGGGACTGTAGCTCAGCAGTAGAGCACTTGCCTCACATGCATGAGGCCCTGGGTTCGATCCTCAGCACCACATACAAAGCAATAAAATAAAGACATTGTATCCATCTACAACTAAAAAAAATATTTAAAAAAAAATTCTTAAAAAAAAAAAAAAAGATTCAGGGAGAGGAAGGGGCAGCCTGGCCGGGAAAGTGACCCGAGAGCAGGAATCCTGATGATGAACCCTCAGAGCAAACCAGTCTGCTGCCCACACCCACCAAGGGTCATTTCCTGATTTCCTTGGTTATGAGCTTGGGCTGTATATTGGGAGAATTCAGTGCTGGGTTACTCAGTTGGCAGACAAAGTGTGTTCGGCAAGGCACAAGTAAGAGCATCTGTGCATGCACAATTAAAAAAAAGAATCTTCTATCCAAGACCGTGGATGTCTCTCCATGGATTTAGTTCTTCTTTGATTTCTCTCATCAGAGTTTTGTAGTTTTCCTCATACAGATCTTATACATTTTTGTTAGATTTTTGCCTAAAGATTTCATTTTGGTATACTAATGGTAATGTTATTTTGGTTTTGGTTTGCTTTTTGTTTGTTTTTGTGGTACTGGGAATCGAACTCAGGAAATTGAGGAGCAACACCCCCAGCCCTTTTTAAAAATATTGAAGACAGTCTCACTACGTTGCCTAGGCTGGCCTCAAACTTGTGATCTTCCTGCCTCAGCTTCCCAAGTCACTGGGATTACAGGTGCAAGCCACTGTGCCCATCTAGTAATGTGCTTTTAATTTCAAATTCTACTTGTTCATTTCTGGTATATAAGAATATGAGTTAATAAGAATATTAACCTTGTATCCTGTATATAAGTCAGGAAGAAAAGAAGAGAGAGGAGGGTACCAGAGACAAGATATTGTCCCCAAGGACGTACCCCCAGTAACCTACTTCCTCCAACCATGCCCCACTTGCTGTAGTTTCCACCACCTCCCAGTAGTTCGTTCTGCGTGTGTGTGTGTGTGTGTGTGTGTGTGTGTGTGTGCGCGCGCGCGTGCTTGACCACATGCACATGCTCTGGGGATTGAAACCAGGCCTTGTGCACTCAGGGCTCTACCACTGAACCACACCTCAGTCTCCATCCAGCTGTCAATGGATTGATCCAGCGATGAGGTCAGAGGCCTCATGATTCAATCACTTTCCAAAAGCTCACCTCTGGACATTGATGCACTGGGGACCAAGCCTTCAACAAATGAGCTTTTGAGGGACTGGACCTGCCAGATCTAAACCATAGCATATGCCTATGTGAGGGGGGGATATTTTGTTTCATTTTGTTTTGTTTATTGGTATTTATTCTACTAGATTTCTCTGGCTTCTAAGATCTATGGGTTGGTATTTGACATTAATTTGGGGAAATTTCTGTCATTATTATTTCAAATATTTCTTTTGTTTCTTTCTTTTCTTTTTTTTTTTTTGGTGGTACTGGGGATTGACTCCAGGGCCTCATGCATGCTAGGCAAGTCCTCTCCCACTGAGATACACCCCCAGGTCCTCCTCTACTCCTTTTAATTTTGTTTTGAAACGGGGTCTCCCCACAGGCTGGTTGTTTTGTTTTAATAATTTTTTAATTTTTTTTAGTTATAGATGAACATAATACCTTTATTTCATTTTATTAACTATTTATTTATTTATTTATTTTTTATATGTAGTATTGAAGATTAAACCCAGTGCCTCACACACGCTAGGCAAGCACTCTACTACTGAGCCACAGCCCCAGCCAGAAGCATAACCTTCAAGGTAAGGATTCCTGGAGCTCCTGGAGGCAAAAGTTCCAAAAGTGTGGCAGCTGCCCCTGTGGCTGTTCTCCCTGGGGTTTTTAACTCTCAAACTTGTCCACACTGTGCCTGAGCCCTTCATTAATTGCAGTTCAGATTTTCCTGCCTCTGTACTGGTTCCCACCAAGGCTTATGCTTTGGACTTGAGTCTTTGTATTCACCTGTTTTCCTCCAAGTTGGGGGACAGGAGTTTGTCCTGTGAACTCATTTCTCAGAAGAGTTGTCGATTTTCCAATCTGTTCAGCTTTTTCCCTTTGAAGGGACAGAGTGGTGACTTCTAAACTCCTTCCATGCCATACTGGAAATCAGAAGTCTCTCACTATAATTTTTCTTCTCTTTCCCTCTCCCTTCCTCCCCCACCCTCTTTTTTTTAGTGATACTGGGGGTTGAACCCAGGGCACTTTACCACTGAGCCATATCCCCAGCTCAAATTTTATTTTTTCATTTTGAGATAGGGTCTCACTAAGTTTCTGAGGCTGGCCTCAAACTTGCAGCCCTCCTTCCTCAGTCTGCAGGGTGTCTGGGCTTATAGGTATGTGCCACCATGCCCGGAAATACTTATGGTTTCTAAAAGGTCCTACTCTGCCCAGGTAGAATTAAATTTCAGTTAATATTTCAGCTCAAGCACTATTGATGAGCCCGACATCTGTGGTAAATATGTTCACACTCATTACTTCATTAAGTCCTCACAAATGCCCTGAGGGGTGTTATTATCCCCATTTTGCACATGAGAAAGAGAATACTCAAAAAAAACTAAAATGGGGCTGGGGTTGTGACTCAGTGGTGGGGCACTTGCCTAGCATGCATGAGGCACTGGGTTTGATTCTCAGCACTGAATATAAATAAATGAAAAAAATAAAAGTCATGGCGTGGGGTGTAGCTCAGTGATAGAGTACTTGCCTACCATGTGTGAGGCACTGGGTTTGATTCCCAGCAACGCATATAAATAAATAAAATAAAGGTCCATCAACAACTAATACAAAAAATTTTAAAAATAATAATAATAATAAAAAAGTCCATCAACAACTAAAAAACACATATTAAAAAAAATAAGGGCTGGGGTTATGGCACAGTGCTAGCATGCTTACCTGGTATGCGTGAGGCACTGGGTTCGATCCTCAGCACCACATAAAAATAAAGATATTCTAGGGGCTGAGGTTATGGCACAGTGGTAGCGTGCTCACCTAGCATGCAGAGGCACTGGGTTCGATCCTCAGCACCACATAAAAATAAAATAAAAATATTCTGTCCACCTACAACTAAAAAATAAATATTTTTTAAAAAAGATATTCTGTCCACCTACAACTAAAAAATAAATGTTTAAAAAAATTAAAAAATAAATAAAAAGGGGCTGCGGTTGTGGCTTAGTGGTAGAACGCTTGCCTAGCATGCGTGAGACACTGGGTTCGATCCTCAGCACCACATAAAAATAAAGAAATAAAATAAAAGGTCCATCAACAACTAAAAAACATTTAAAATAAAAATAAATAAAAAAATAAATTAATAAATTTAAAAGGCTAAAATGGGTTCTGAAATGTAGCACAGCAGTAAGAGCACTTCCCTGGCGTGCACAGGCCCTGGGTTCAGTCTCCAGTATCAAACCTATAGGGGGCTGGGGATATAGTTCAGTTGGTAGAGTGCTTGCCTCACATGTACAAGGCCCTGGGTTCAATCCCCAGCACCACAAAAAAGAAAGAAAAAAAACCTGTAGAAGCTTGAGCAGCTATATAGCAAATACAATTCTAACATCCTGATCCCCAAAATGTACCCCCAAATTAGCAGACAATGGGCACAATTCCATTTCTTTTTCTTTCTTTTTTTTTAAATATTTTTCTAGTTGTAGATGGACACAATATCTTTATTTATTTTTATGTGGTGCTGAGGATCGAACCCAGTGCCTCACGCATGCGAGGCAAGTGCTCTACCACTGAGCTACAATCCCAGCCCCCTTTTTCTTTCTTTTTTTAAAATATTTTCTTCGTTGTCAATAGACCTTTATTTTTTTATTTTTATTTATTTTAATTTTTTTAGTTGTTGATGGATCTTTATTTTATTCATTTATTATTTATATGTGGTGCTGAGGATCGAACCCAGTACCTCACGCATGCTAGGCAAGCGCTCTACCACTGAGCCACAGCCACAGCCCCAATAGACCTTTATTTTATTTATTTATATGTGGTGCTGAGAATTGAATACAGTGCCTCACACCTGCGAGGCAATCACTGTACCACAGAGCTATAACCCCAGCTCCCATTCCTTTTTCTTTTCCTTATTTCTTTCATTCTTTTATTTTTTTCCCCAGTACTGGGGCTTGAACCCAGGAATGCTCTACTATTGAGCTATCTCCAAGCCCCCTTTTTTTTTTTTTTTGGTACTGGGGATTGAACTCAGGGCTACTTGACCACTGAGCCACATCCCCAGCCCTATTTTGTGTTTTATGTAGAGACAGGGTCTCACTGGGTTGCTTAGCACCTCGCCATTGCTGAGGCTGGCTTTGAACTCGCAATTCTCCTGTCTCAGCCTCCCTGAGTGCTGGGATTACAGGCTTGAGCCACTGCGCCCGGCTCTCCAAGACCTTTTTATTTTTCACTTTGAGACATGGTCTTATTAAGTTGCCCAGGCTGTTCTTGAACTTGAGATCCTCCTGCCTCAGCCTCCCAAGCAACAGGGACCACATCCAGTTCAGAGCTTCTTATCTAGAGTATATGAATTTCTTAAGGGTCCTCAGGAGCTTTAAGAGGTCTGTGAACCTCTTAAATTGTGTTACATTTTGTGGGTATGAGAAAATATGAAATTTTCTAAGGAGAGTGTTTATCCTTTTCATTAAAATCTCAAAGAGGTCTCCAATGTAAACAAGGTTAAAATTAATTAGTATAGTCTTTAAGAAGCATTTGTTTTTAAATTTTCTAACCCCAGCCCGTAGAGAGAACCAGATTCAAGCAAGGAATGCAGCAGTCCATATCAGGAAATAATAATAACACTAATACTTTAGTAATTACTGTTTTCCTCTGTGCTGATTGAGACATAGATCTGGCTTTGGTGCAACCAAAAGAAAGAAACCCCCAACAATTTGTGTTGAGACCAAGAGGATGCATCTGTTTCCTAAATCAGCCAGATCAAATGGGCACTGAATCAAAAGCTACCAGTGCTGAGACATTATTTTCTTTCAGAAAAAGATAAAGCAGTGTTGCTATACAGGATCAGGAGTAAGCCCAGCCAGAAGAGAAATCTAAGCTCTGGTTTGGGGTGCTGCCAATGTATTCTTGATATGGCATCTCCTCCAGATTAAAGATCATTCCAAACAGGCATTATTATTTTAAAAGTACCTGCAAGCCAATGCTTCTTTTTTTTTTTTTTTTTTTTTTTTTATATTTTTTAGTTGTAGATGGACACAATGTCTTTATTTTATTGCCTTGTATGTGGTGCTGAGGATCGAACCCAGGGCCTCATGCATGCGAGGCGAGCGCTCTACCGCTGAGCCACAATCCCAGCCCCCAAGCCAATGCTTCTTTCAGAAATTGTTGTACAATAGAGGCTTTGGCTCAGTTTATAATTTATTTCTACTAGTTCTACATTGTGTCCTGCTGTGTGTGCCTGCATGGTACGCTAGCTCCACATCCCTGTGGTGATCCATCATGCCTAATTCTTTGCCCTGTTCTCAGTTGCCTCTGTACCTTTGTATTTGTGCATCTTCTGTTTTCTCTCTTGTCCCCC
This sequence comes from Geosciurus inauris, assembly GCA_004024805.1. Lineage (NCBI taxonomy): Eukaryota > Metazoa > Chordata > Mammalia > Rodentia > Sciuridae > Geosciurus > Geosciurus inauris. Next base: position 11,849 of record PVHX01014001.1, on the reverse strand, counting down.
TGGCTATCTTCTCCTCAACCTAAGGAAGATCTCTTCTAGGCAGCTTTGTCTAACCCCTTAGGAAGAATTATGGATCCGCCCTTGATAGCTCCAAAGTGCCCTTTGCTTGCCCTCATTCTAGCACCTAGTGGGACCATCCCGCTCTCAGTTCCTTGCTGACAGGAACCACGTGTCTATCTGGGATCTGTACAAGTTCCTGAAACATCATAGGCTTTTACTCAATATGCTTGAAATGAATGTGGGGTTAATTTCCCCACCCATGTCTAAATAAAGGTCATTAAGTAAGAGATCTCTGTGCAAATATTCTGTGGTTGAAAGTAGTAGAACTATTTCCTCTTTTTTTTTTTTTTTCTTCTCTTGGAACCTGGGGATTTTAGAAATACTGTATCAAAGTATCAAAAAGATCCAAAAAAGCTCTATGTGACACAGCCCATTCCTATTAAAGGAATAAATATTTTAAGGCAAAAGGAAAGAATATTTGGCTGATGTCATGTAAGAAAATAGACTATGATAGTAAAACAAAAGAAGCCTAGCACTGTAGCACACGCCTGTAATCCCAGCAGTTTAGGAGGCTGAGGCAGAGGGATTGCAAGTTCAAAGCCAGCCTCAGCAATTTAGCAAGGCCCTAAGCAACTTAACATAAGACGCTGCCTCAAAATTAAAAAAAATTTTTTACAAAGGGCTGGGGATGTGGCTCAGTGGTAAAGTACCGCTGGCTTCAATCCCTGTGCCAAAATAAAAGAAAATCTTTGGACTTTAGTCTCAAAAACAACCCTGTTTTCTTATTCTGAAGATATTACTGTGATATTCAGGGTGAATGACCACTGTTAGCCATTTTAACAAATTTTGCTGCACATGGCATATTAAAGGGATTTCCCTTTACTTATTATTTTTTCTAGATGCTGACTCAGGGCTGTTGAGTGAGTCATAATGATCGTCAACTTTAAATTTGAAAAATGTGGTTACAAAACAGAGAGACTATATATGTAAAGCTTTTTACTTCCTTCCTCTAAGAAAGGTAATGCTGCCGGGCGCAGAGGCTCATGCCTGTAATCCCAGCACTTAGGGAGGCTGAGACAGGAGCATCGCGAGTTCAAAGTCAGCCTCAGCAACGGTGAGGCGCTAAGCAACTCAGTGAGACCCTGTCTCTACATAAAACACAAAATAGGGCTGGGGATGTGGCTCAGTGGTTGAGTGCCCCTGAGTTCAATCCCTGGTACCAAAAAGAAAAAGAAAAAAAGAAAGAAAGGTAATGCATGAAAAAAGAAAAGGAAAATGGATCAGAGATCAGTGATTTCAGCAATTACATCTGACCAGTACCACCTGAGCCTGTTCTCTTAGTCACTATCTGGACTTAAGGCAAATTAAATTAATCAAATCACATGCAAAAGAAACACTTTGAGGGCTGAGGTTGTAGCTCAGTGGTAGAGCACTTGGCTAGCATGTATAAGGCACTGAGTTCAATCCTCAGCATCAGATAAAAATAGATAAATAAAGTAAAGGTATTGTGCCCATCTACAACTAAAAAAAATTTCTTTTTAAAAGAAACACTTTGATCATAGGAATGGGATTCGAAATAAATCCAAATTCTTTAATATTTTACTTTAAGATGACAGATAATAATTGTATACATTTCTGGGACATAATGTGATGCTTTGATACATATTTACAGGGTGAAATGATTAAACATTGCTAATTAACAAATCCATCACCCCACATGCTTATTTTTTTATATTTCTTTATTTTTAATATTTTATTTAGTTATAGATGAACACAATACCTTTATTTATTTTATGTGGTGCTGAGGATTGAACCCAGTGCCTCACACATACGAGGCAAGCGCTCAACCGCTGAGCCACAACCCCAGTCCCTATATTTATTTTTTAGTTGTAGGTGGACAGAATATCTTTATTTTATTTTTATGTGGTGCTGAGGGTCGAACCCAGTGCCTCACGCATGCTAGGTGAGCACTCAACCACTGAGCCAAAGCCCCATCCCTCTACATGCTTATTTTTTGGTGGTGAAAACATTTAAAATCTATTTCTTTATCAATCTAGATCTTTAATAATAGAATAGCCACTCTATTTCCTGAAAGCTGCGAGAAAAAAAAAAAAAAAGACCTGCTGATGTTAGAATTCTGTGATTCTTTTTCATGTTAGGATAGTATGAGATCAGAAGTTTGTAGACATAAAAGGGACTTTGAAAAGACCCTTGGAGACTCTGAACTCTCGTTTTACCCTTCCTGATTTTATTCGTACCTCTGTCTTTATATATCCCTGGAGAGCACAGGTGGAATCCAGCCCAAAATGGGCTCCTCAGAAGAGTTTGGTCCTCTGAACCTTTGCCCCAAGGATCATCTCATCTAAATGCCTTCATTTCTCTCACAAGGAAGATGATGTCTAAATATAGCCTCCCCATAAATGTGTCCAGTGCTTTATGGTTCACAAAACGTTTTGTTACCCAGTACCCAATTCAATAAAGAATGGTTCAGTGGCTCTCCAAGGTCAACCAGCTTGTTAATGGTGGAACCTGGTACAGAACTGCTAGCATACTTCAAATTTGTCTCTCATGAGGATACTTTCTTACTGGAAATTATTCCAAAATGCTACTTGTACAATTTTTTTTAAATTTTTTTTTTAGTTGTAGATGGATGCACTATCTTTATTTATTTTTATGTGGTGCTGAGGATCGAACCCAGTGACTCACACATGCGAGGCAAGCACTCTACCACTGAGCTACAGCCCCAGCCCCTACTTGTACAATTTTGAGCCAGAGTTTGGCCATATTCATGGATAATCTGGAAGGAAGTTTAAGAGTCTGATGTTTTATAGTGAGATTACCAAATCCCTTCATGAGGTAGACACATTGCACACAGACCTTAACCAAGGAAATGTTAAAGGTGGTTCAAAACTGGGGGAGAAACTGGTAATACCAAAGATGGTGGCACTCTGCCTCATTTCAAAGCCCTTCACGGGCTTGGAGAGGAGGATGTCTTGTAAGCAGCACTTCTCAAACTTTAATGTGCACAGAGGCATCTCAGTCTTGGGAAGGGCCTGGGAATATGCATTTCTCACGAGTCCTCAGGATCCACCAATGCTCCTGATCCATGGACCCCACTCTGAGTAGCAGGTTGTAATGAAGGGACATCAGACTTGAATCCAAGTCTCAGCTATGCATTTATAAGCTATGCAAACCTGAGCAATTCTCACTCTAAGGCTATTTCCTTGTCTGTTTGAAATGGAGTTGTGATCCCATCTCTATATACACCAAGAGCCTTGAGACTTGTCAGCCAGACTTTCCTGGGACTCTCTCCCAAGCATTTGTGTATATGTATCTATGGGAACAATTTTGACCAGAGATGTCCATACTTCTAGTACCAGAGATGACGATATTTTTAGTAATTGTGAAAAGCAAGAAACAAACAAAATAGTCAAAATTCGGAAATCATTGTAGTAAGCTCAAATTTGTCCATTAAGTTGAATATTAAGCATCCACTTAAAATTGTGTGGGAGCCAGGCGTGGTGGCACATGCCTGTAATCCCAGCAGCTCAGAAGGCTGAGGCAGGAGGAGTGCAGGTTCAAAGCCAGTCACAGCAAATTGGTGAGGTTATAAGCAACCTACAAAGACCTTGTCTCAAAATAAAAAATAAAAAGGCCTGGGGATGTGGCTCAGTGGTTAAGCACCCTTGGGTTCAATCCCTAGTAATTAAAAAAAAAAGTCATGTAGGGATAGAAAATGTGCCTACATGGAAAAATGTCTATGTAGTTAACATTCAACTTTTAATTTTGAACATTAAATTTTTCACAACAAATTATACATATACATAAAGCCAGGTGCACTGGCATACACTTGTAATCCCAGCTACCTAGGAGGCTGAGGCAGGAGGATCACAAGTGGAAAGCCAGCCTTGATAACTAGGCAAGACCCTGTATCAAAATAAAAAATAAAAAGGACTGAGGATGCAGCGTTGTGGTAAAACACCCCTGGTTCAATCCCCAGTAGAAAATAAAAAGTTTTTTAAAAGTTATGTATTTATACATAATATAAAATTAATAATAGCTGGGCATGGTGGTGCACACCTGTAATCCCAGCTGCTTGGGAGGCCGAGGCAGGAGGATCACAAGTTCAAAGCCAGCCTCAGCAAGGTTGAGGTGCTAAGCAACTCAGTGAGACCCTGTCTCTAAATAAAATACAAAATAGAGCTGGGGACATGGCTTAGTGGTTGAGAACCCCTGAGTTCTATCCTCAGAACCAAAAAAAAAATTATACACACACACACATATATATGTATTATAAAAACATAAAATCTGCTTTGGTTGACTCACAGGGACACTGAAAATAAAATGAGACAATCATTAACAATCCACTACATAACTATAAGCTATCATTATAATTATTTCTAATGGTGTTGACACAAATCCAGGTCAGGGCTAGGGACATAGCTCAGTTGGTAGAGTACTTGCCTCACATGCACAAGGCCCTGGGTTTAATCCCCAGCACCACAAAAAAAAAAAAAAAAAAAAAAAAAAAATCCAGGTCAGATTCTGTCTCCTGCTTCAGCAGCCTGCCCTAATTCTGTAACATAACATTTTCTAGAAACACCGGCTTCTTCTTAGAAGGAAGAATCCATCCTGACTATGCGTGACACAAAGAGTGTGTGCTTGGGGCTGGGGTTATGGCGCAGTGGTAGCGTGCTCGCCTAGCATGCGGGAGGCACTGGGTTTGATCCTCAGCACCACATAAAAATAAAATAAAGATATTGTGTCCACCTACAACTAAAAAAATAAATAAATATTTAAAAAAAAAAAAGAGTGTGTGCTTCCTACATCCGTTATTACCCTTGAGAAAGAGGAAAAAGGGAACAATTGTTTAAGAGTTTTCTGGGACAAACTATTTCAAGGGAGAGGTTTGAAGGGTAGAGATGGATGTAAGATCAAACGGATTCAGGTTTGGATTCCAGATTTGTCGTGTACTGCCTGTGGGACCTTCATCAAGTCAAACACCAACTTAGAGCTTCAGTGCAGCTCTATAGTATGTATCTCATAAGGTTATTCAAGGAGTAAATGAAGTAATTAATGAAAAGGGCCTAACTCAGGGTTGGATATGCAGCAGACTCTCAACAAATTATAGCTAAGAGAAGAGAGCAGGTTCCAAAGCATCCCCTGTACTCACACCCTGTGTGGGTGCAGGCAGGATTTTTGACTTGCTTGTCACCAATAGAATGTGGCAAAGATGATTAGAACTGTGATTATATACATAAGGTTCTATTCTGCTAGCAGACACCAAAGAGGCTTTCTCTCCAATGCTGGCTCAAAAGAAGTAAGCTGGCCAGATGTGGTGGTACACGCCTGTAAACCCAGCAACTCGGGAGGCTAAGACAGGAGGCTCACAAGTTCAAAGCCAGCCTCAGCCATTTAGTGAGGCCCTAAGTGACTTAACGTAGTAAGACCCTGTCTCAAAATAAATAAAAGGCCTGGGGATGTGGCTCAGTGGTTAAATGCCCCTGGGTTCAATCCCTGGTACCAAAAGGAGAAGAAGGAGCCTCCATGTAGTGAGGGGACCTGTAGAGGTCACATAGCCACATGGCAAGGAATTGTGGGCAGCCTCCAGCTGATGGCCAGCAAGGAAAGAATCCTTGTCATCCAACTATACAGAAATTAATTACCAACAACCTGAATGAGCTTGGAAATTAACTCTATCCTGGTGGAGCCTCCAGATTCAAATATAGCCCAACAAGCAACTTGATTTAATCTTGGTTACACCCTGAACAGGGAATGTGGGAAAGCCATGCCCAGACACCTGACTTGGAGGAATGTGAGATCATCTATGTGTTTTGAGCTTCTGGATTTGTGGTCATTAGTTACATAGCAATAGAAAACCAATGTATAGGTTAGGGCTGTAGCTCAGTGGTACAGTGCTCACCTAGCATGCATGAGGCCCTGGGTTCCATCCCCAGGACCCCCCCCACACACACACACACTACATATATAACACCTATTCTTTAAGTATTGTTTGCAATGAACAAGAACAAGCTCATCGTCCACCAATGGCTATTGAACACTCATTATCCTGCATTCTTCTTTTTTTTTTTTTTTTTTTGCTACCGGAGATTGAACTCAGGGGCACTTGACCACTGAGCCACATCCCCAGCCCTATTTTGTGTTTTATGTAGAGACAGGGTCTCACTGAGTGGCTTAGTGCCTCAGCATTGCTGAGGCTGGCTTTGAACTCGCGATTCTCCTGTCTCAGCCTTCCTAAGTGCTGGGATTACAGGCTTGCGCCACCGCGCCTGGCTTATCCTGCATTATTCTGTAGGGACAGATTCAAAGAACAGGAGACAGAACCTATCCTTGGTGAACCCATAGTCAGCAGAACAGACAGAGAGGAAAGCAAAAACAAGAAAAAGCTGCAAGTGCTCTAATCAAGGTATTAGGTAGTAGTGCCTCACAGTCATAACATTGGCACTAGATCATGAGGGATCTCTGTTCAGTCTGCTCAATTTTGGCAAGAATACTTCCTAAGTGTCCTTCCATCAAAAGCACTTGGTGATGCCCCTTCACATCCCCTAAAATGACTAATTTAAAAAATGGAAAATAACAAGTGTTGGCAAGGATGCAGAGAAACTGGATCCCTCATGCATTGCTGGCAGGAATATAAAAGAGTGAAGCTGCCTCAAAAAACAGTTTGGTAGATCCTCAGTAAGATAAACATGGAGAGCTAGGGATATAGCTCAGTTGGTAGAGGGCTTGCCTCTCATGCCCCGGGTTCAAGCCCCAGCACCACAGGGGGAAAAAAAAAAGATAAACATAGAACTACAATATGACCAGCAATTCTACTTTTAGGGATATGCCCAAAAGAACTAAAAACAAGTGACAAGACAAACATATTACATGAATACTCATAGCAAGATTATGAATAAGACCCAAAAGATGGGGACAACCCAGACATCCACTGAATGATAAATGGATCAACAAAATGTGGCAGATCTATACGATATTACTCAGCCCTTAAAAGAAACAAAGTACTGGGGCTGGGATTATGGCGCAGTGGTAGCATGCTCGCCTAGCACACATAAGGCGCTGGGTTCGAGCCTCAGCACCACATTAAAAAAAATAAAAAAAATAAAGATATTCTGTCACCTACAACTAAAAAATAAACATTTTAAAAAAAAAAAAAGAAAAAGAAACAAAGTACTGATATGTGCTACCACAGAGATGAACCTAGAAAATACGCTAAGTGAAAGAAGCCAGACACAACCAGTGCTGGGTGTATGACTTTAATGGGGATTGTACAAGCAGCTCAAGAGACAGAGAAAAGGATCATAAGTTCAAGGTCAGCTTGGTCAACATAGCAGGATTGTCTCAAAAAAAAATGCTTAGGCACAGTGGTACACACCTTCCATCCCCGCAGCTCGGGAGGGTAAAGCAGGAGGACTGCAAGTTTGAAGCCAGCCTCAGCAACTTAGTGAGGCCCTAAGCACCTTAGTGAGACCCTGTCTCAAATAAAAAATAAAAAGAACTGGAGGGGCTAGGGGTGTAGCTCAGTGGTAGAGCACTTGCCTAGCATGTGTGAGACAGTGGGTTTGATCCTTAGTATCACATATAAATAAAACAAAATAGCCGGGTGCTGTGGTGCATGCCTGTAATCCCAGTACTTTGGGAGGCTGAGACAGGAGAATCGTGAATTCAAAGCCAGCCTCAGCAATGCTGAGGTGCTAAGCAACTCAGTGAGACCCTGTCTCTAAATAAAACACAAAATAGGCCTGGGGGTGTGGCTCAGTGGTCAAGTACCCCTGAGTTCAATCCCTGCTACCAAAATAAATAAATAAATAAATAATAAATAAAGTGAAACAAAATAAAGATATTCTGTCCATCTACAACTAAAAAATTTTTTTTAAAAAAGGCCAGAGATGTGGCTCAGTAATAAAGTGCCTCTGGGTTCAATAACCAGTACCAAAAAATAAAAGGGCTGGGGATGTCGTTCAGTTGGTAGAGCACTTGCCTAGCATGTATGAGACCCTGAGTTCAATCAATTCCTAGCAAAGCAAAAATAAATATACATTTTAAAATTTTATATATATATATGAAAAATTAACATAGTTGTATAACCATGAGTTATTTTCATCACATAGGCACTGTACCTTTCCCATTCCATGTGGGCATTCCACGCCAGGCAGATGGACAGGACATTCATGAGTAGCCACAGGATCTCACTTTTCTGGCAACAGGGATTTGTCCAAAAGTGTCAGAATGTGACATCAGAGGCCAATGAGTGTGTTTTCCTGGGACTGATATGTAAATGATGGTAGAAAGAACATCTCATTTGGTTGGCATTGGGAAGCTGGAAGAAGGAATGGGAAGTCTGGTGCTATCAGCAGCCATCCTCCCTGGGTTCACAACGGAGAGTAGTTTGTGGTAGGCGAGAATGAACTGCCAACATGCAAGAAGGGGCAGAGCCAAAGAAGAGGAGAGACAGAGACAGCGAGCACATCATCTGATCTTGAACAGCACTGTCCAACAAAAACACAACATGAGCCATGAATGGAAGCCACAGATGCAATTTTAAGTTTTCTACTGTCCAAGTTAAGTAAAAAGAAACAGATGAAATTAATTTTCATGCTATCTTTCAGTTAATCTAATACATCCAAAATATTGTGTCAACATGTAGTCAATATAAAAAGATCACTGATGAGATTGTTTTCTTTGTACTAAGTCTTTGAGATCTGACATGTATTTTTCACTTACATCACATTTCAATTTGCATGAGCTGCGTTCCAAGTGCTCCACAGCCTCCTGTGCCAGCGACCCCCTATTGACAGAACAGCCCTAGATCCATTCCTACAGAGGAAGCTGGTTCCCATTCCAACTGTGTTTTCTTAGAAATCTCTTTTTGTCCATTTGTCATTCATTAGTTACAGTTGTTTACATCTCCTCTGCAATCCAGCGCCCATACTCTGAAATCATCTCCTTTAGCCAACTCTCACACTTCAAACCAATACATCCCCTGTCCTAAATCAACCCTGGTTCCAGGCACCTGTGCCCCAAAGCCCACTGGAATTATATACATCAGCCAATCCTAAACTGATTACCCACAATGTCTTGCCTTTGCAACAGAAACCCCAATAAGGACTGTGGCCTAGCCTGGTGTGGACTAGCCTGATGGTGTTCACCTGTAATCCCAGAGACTCAGGAGGCTGAGGCAGGAGGATCACAAGTTCAAGGCTAGTCTGAACAACTTAGCAAGGCCCTGAGCAACTTAGTGAGACTCTGTCTCAAAATTTAAAAATTTTAAAAAGAAAAAAGACCGTGACCTATGCCTTCCACTCCCTCTTCTCTGCTTCCTGACCAGAGCTGGTGCCCCTCCGCATGGCCCTGCCTGGCATGGCACACCTACTTCTTTCTGGAAAAGTGCATAATAAATTCTCCTTTCAATGGCACTGACCTCTCCATGTCATCACTCAAACACCTCCATAAATTAAAATTCCACAGAAATAATTGAGACAGTTCTGTACTGTGAACTTCCTTGTCAGAGGAAATAATGGATTTTTTTTTCACCCTAAGCTCATTTAAGATGAGTTCCTGTCACTTGCAATCTGAAGAATCTGTACTAATATAAAGACTTCCATGTTCTATCCCAAACTCTACACTCTGTCTCTTATTAAGATGGCTCTTTTGTAGCTAACCATACTCAGACCCCATGCTGGAGTTTGAAAATCCTTGCAGGGGACCAAAAGGTCATTGCAAGTTATTTCGCTGATAGGATGCAATAATGATTAGATTCCAGTTTCAGGAAAAATCACTGCTGGCAGTTGGTTTTGGAAGATGAACCAAAAGGGCAAGAGATGAGAGCAAGTCCACTCCCAGGCCCAGCCAGGCCCCATGCGGATTGGTGGTATGGATTCCCCAAGCCCTGTGCCATTCCTAGGCCACTGGGTGTAGAAGGAAAAGGAAGGGATGTGGGCATGTGCTGACGCCCAGAGCCGGGCTGCTGTCTTTGTGCTGCTTGCCCAGGAGGGCGTACTTTTGGGAAGGGGTGTGTTCTGAAAGCAGGGAGGAAGTCGCCACCCCATTGGAAAGAATCTGCCACCCTGCCTTCCAGCTGAAATATCAGATAGAGTCTGTTCTTCTCCTGGGACAGCAGGGAACTGAAATGGCCAAAGGGCTTTTTTTTTTTAAGGGATTCTATGAAAGAACATGATGTCTTAGGCTCACAAAGGGAAAAAAGATAAGAGGAAAGTGGCAAGTTAGAAAGTCCATTGTATATGCTCTCTCTGTTATTGTAGAATTTAAAAAATATGTATGGCAATCTGGGATCCCAGTTCATGTCAGCCTAGGGCAAGATCATTGCTTTTGCCCTTGTTTCTCACATTTTGACAGAGATTTCACTAGGAACTTTCTGGCATTTGGTGCTACATTACCTGGCTAAGAAAGAGAACAGGTGGCCCACGGGCTCAAGCAAGGAATAATGCAAAGGATCTCAAACTCTAGAAACATTCAGAAGTGGTAGGCCAATAAATAAGTGCTACTGTTCTTAAAAATGTTCTCTAGCAGGAATATGAAAAGCAAGTTTCGTATCACAGCACAGGGAGTCTCAAGTGGAAAGATAATGGAGGGCTTGGACATATCCAGAAGGGCAGCATGCTGATTCTCCAAAAGCGACACTACCCTGGTACATATGTCCCAGGTCACCTTTGTCCTCACCCTAGCAATTCAGAATCATGTTCTTGTCAGCACCCCAAGGCAATTTTAGATTTTGGAGACAGACATGCTTTAGCTAAGCTCATAAACCTGATAGATGAAACCAGGTTTTTAAGTTGACTAGAACTTCAACTCATTGAACAGTAGACTTTGGCTGGTTGAGCTGTGTCTCACTTAATATAGCCACACTTTTCAATACACACAATCACAGTAACAAAAGTAATGATGAGTTAGCATTAACTGAGCGCCTATTTTGTGCTACTCACTGTGCTAAGTGCTTTGCTACAGGAATTTTTTCACTTAATCTGAAGTAGATTATTTTACTATCCTCACATTACAAATGGGAAGATCCATACACAAGAAGGTTAAGTAATTTGCCCAAGTACAGATGGAGTGCTGTACTCCAGCTCCTCCTAGAGCCATCCCTGTACCTCACCCTGAGAGAGCGGTTTTGGAGGTTTGGAGAGACAGCCTTTGATTCAGTTCCGTGTTGTCATATGGAGCCCTTTCACCCTTGGCCAAAATGAATCTCCATCAACTGGCTTCAAGGGCAGGGCCCCTAGCTGGATGGAGGCCAGAAATAAAGATGAAGACTGAGAGGCTAGCTTGAGAATGTGTGTGAGGTCCTTTTGGGGTGGGAGTGGGTTTCTGATATTATTTGGGAACACTTTGGTGGTAGAGGCTAAATTTCTACTTGAGCATGTGGCTGGTGGGAGTAGGGCGTACATAATTGACTGTCACTTGCATATTCTGGTTCAGGAAACCAGGTGATGGAGGTGACACTGAATGAGAGGGAATAGCTGGGTGTGGTGGTGTCTTCCTGTAATGCCAGCTACTCCAGAGGCTGAGGCAGGAGGATTGCAAGCTCAAAGGCAGCCTCAGCAAGGGCGAGGCGCTAAGTGACTCAGTGAGACCCTGTCTCTACATAAAACACAAAATAGGAGCCGGGCGCGGTGGCTCAAGCCTGTAACCCCAGCACTTTGGGAGGCTGAGACAGGAGAATCGCGAGTTCAAAGCCAGCCTCAGCAACGGCGAGGCGCTAAGCAACTCAGTGAGACCCTGTCTCTACATAAAACACAAAATAGGGCTGGGGGTGTGGCTCAGTGGTCGAGTGCCCCTGAGTTCAATCCCTAGTACCAAAAAAAAATAAA
>PVHX01014000.1:16046-52378 GCA_004024805.1 Geosciurus inauris | reverse complement strand
TGGTGCTGGGGATTGAACTCAGGGGCACTCGACCACTGAGCCACATCCCCAGCCCTATTTTGTGTTTTATGTAGAGACAGGGTCTCACTGAGTTGCTTAGCGCCTCGCCATTGCTGAGGCTGGCTTTGAACTCGCGATTCTCCTGTCTCAGCCTCCCTAAGTGCTGGGATTACAGGCTTGAGCCACCGCGCCCGGCTAGGAAGTATGTCTTTTGCAACTATTTATAAGCTTACAATGAAAACCTGAAATGTGAAGAAGTCTATATTTTTCAAAAGTCATTCTGGAGGTACTTGGACCAAAAAGCTGAAGGATCACTGCTCTAGAATAGTGTTTCCTCAACTTTTGGAATGCAGACTCATCTGAGAGACTTAGTAAAAGTTTACTAAGTAATACTTTAAAAGTATTTTTTTTTATGTTTTACTAAGTAAAAGTTTTAACGTAGTACAAGTTTACTAAGTACTGTCCTTCTGAAATTTTTGATTCAGTGGCTCAGAATCTATTCTGATAAGGTTCCCCCATATTATGTAAAGCTGACCAGTGATTCTGATGGCCTTTGAAGCATATCTTGAGAAACATCAAGAATTAAAACATAAACTCTATCATTTTATAACTAGAAACCCTATGTAAAAGTCTCCTCATTTTATAATCATACCTCCTATACAAATATACTATACTATTCAGGGAAAGATTACATATTTGCCTCTAAATAAATTTTGGGGATTACTGTGGATTGTTCCCTAAGGCTTGTGCTTGTGCATGCTAGGCAAGTGCTCCACAACTGAGCTAGATCCCCATCCTACCCTTATTTTAAGGTTAAACATACATGCTACACTCTAAAAGAAATAATACTTGAGCAAACAAAAGAAAAAAGTTCCATATAGCTTTCTATATTACTTTTCAAAGTCCTTGTTAATATTAGGATTAAAAAGTCACATTAAAAGATCAAAGGACGGGGCTGGGGTTATGGCGCAGTGGTAGCGTGCTCGCCTAGCACGCAGGAGGCACTGGGTTCGATCCTCAGCACCACATAAAAATAAAATAAAGATATTCTGTCCACCTATAACTAAAAAATAAATATTAAAAAAAAAAAAGATCAAAGGAACAATATCAGAAAATCAAAGTTCTAAGCTTGATTTTATCATTATCTCTCATGACTGTAGGTACATCAAAAGTTCCTTAGATAATTTTTTACTTTGTAGGTGAATAGGCTGAATTACATCAGGGATTCTTAACCCATAGTATTTGTGATGGGATTAAAGGGATCAAAGAAACTCTTAAAATTGCATACAAAATTTCACGTGTATGTGTATTTTTCTGGGACAAGAGGACATACAGAATTAATCATATATCCAAACACATTAAAGAAATGCCCCCACCAACTAATAAAGAAAAAAAATGTCTTTTAGTTTTAAAATTGTATGATTCTTACAAATGTAACTCTAGGCATACTTGTCTTTGGAGATGTGGCTGCATCATGGAATATTGAGGGCCGCTGTGCCTGGGTATCCCTGGTATTCTGGCAGCATTCTGAGCCAGTCTCATTTGATGGGCTTGAAAAGCTCCACAGTTCATGTTGCCTCTTTGCATTGTTTGCACACTGATTAATCTTGGAGGCTATAAAAAGTAAAAATTGCAATTTATATATTTTTTTATAAATATATCTTTCAGTTATAAACTGTTATGCTAAAAAATAATTCAGTCAGGATAGAAGAGTATAAAGTAAAAGATTAAAGTCACTATTCTCGAAGAACTATTAATAATAAAAATTGTCTATCAGTCCAGAATTTCTCTTTCCCTTCTCTGAAGGGGTGTGTGTGTGTAATTAAAGCACACTAACATCTCACCCTGAAGTAACAGTTTTCAGTGTGAGGAGCAGAGACAGCAAGAAAGACACAGAAATGGGAACGATTTGCAAAAATGCTCAAAGAACATATCAGATCGTAGGCAATGTGGTTCTTTGTCCCACAACCAACCACATGTGAAAAACAAAAAAGATTTGATGTGGAGAGATAACAACCTCAGCACTTTCAGAGTAATAGTAAGTTCATTTTGTTTTCCATGGTAAGTTATTTACCTACAGTTTTTCTTGTTCACACTTTCCTCATAGTGCTATCACAACTAGAGCAAATACGTTGACCTCTGAACTCTATCCCTACTAGTAACTTTGAATGTATATCTTATTTAAACCTAAGATAAAGAATAGTCTTGATTCGTTCATTATCTGTATCAATAATGCAGTGATACAATACTCACCTGTTGTTGTAACATCTGAGGGGCTGCTTGTCTAGGATGCTGTTGTGTTGTTGTTGTTGTTGTTGGTACAGGAGCTGGTGGTTGTTGCATCCTCATTTGTTGCAACTGCTGATGTTTCTGAGCATACACTTGTTGTTGCATGTGCTGGAGTCGAAGCTGTGCTAAATTAATCTGTCCAGGGGTTTTACTAATGTGGTTTGTCCCTGGAGGAACTTGCCCAACTACAACATTAGGAGTATAACCAGGAGCTGGTTTACTCTCTATTACTAGATTACCTGAGGATTTAAAAAAAAAGAAGAATTTGCATACAGTCAACTAAATTGACTACTTTGCAAATTAATCACTATATTTTCTTCCTTTTCTGACAACTATCAGCACTGCAAAGCTTCTAGTATGCAGTATAGCAGGGATGGAAGCTGGGGGAAGGCGGAGGAGGAGTGTGGAAAAAGAGATGATGAGAGACCTAACATTCTAAAGCCCTCCTCCCAAAATGGCTTTCAGTTATTCAGAATATACAATCTGTCCTTATTCTTTGTTTACAGAGGTTGTATAGAAAATTAAAGAGCTGAGAGAGATATGCCCATATAGTCTAAATTCCTTCCCCCTCGGTTCTAGGGATTGAACCATGGTCTCTTAACCACTGAGCCACATCCTCAATTTGTTTTTTATGTTGGAAGAGGATCTCACTAAGTTGCTGGGGTTGGTCTCGAACTTGCAATCCTCCTGCCTCAGTCTCCTGAGTTGTGGGGATTACAAGCGTGCACCACTGTGCCCAGTTTAAATATCTCTTCATGATGAGACTCAAAAAATACTAATTCCATATGCTTTTGAATTGCTGAAATATGAAAGACACAGTATTATATTGCTACAAAACTGTGTTCTATGGAAATTCTGCATGGTTTAAATCATTTATAACTTTAGAAATGACCATTTTCCCTGAGCCATTGCTTTCTAGGGATAGAAGGCAAATTTTAGCAAAGTATGATTTAAGGCAGAAGCTGGCAGGCCATAAAACGTGTCAGACGGACTGATTTTGTCTGTTTTTAGCAAAAAATTATAGACAAATTTGAACATATTTGTTTTTCTTTTACCTAAACATTACTATTTTGAAAAATAGCCACGAAGACTCTACTTTTACAATTACCAATGTTAAGGACTTGTCTATTCTGAAAGTACATTTATTCATTTGGAATACATCTCTAACTGATGGGAAATTTTTTGTGTTGTTTTATTTTGAGACATAGGGTCTCACTATGTTACCCAGGTTGACCTCAAATTCCTGGGCTCCAAGTAATTCTCTGGGTACTATTGCTCCCGCCACACCTGTAAACCTCTACCGCCTTTTGAAAAATGAGAGCTGTTTATTTTTTGTTCTCTGTAACTTTCACCCATGGTCTTAGGCCCACAATGTGCAGTAACAAAAGCAAAGTTCATTTTTCTTCTGTGTAAAAAGAGCTGCTTTTGTCTTTCAAACATTCCTTGGGACATGACTTTTGGACAGAGAAGTTTTCTAAAGGTCCTCCTCTAGTTCACCATTTGCCATTATTTACCTACTAAGTAAGAAATTCTTCCAGACAGTAAATAATCTTTTGCTAAGACTTCTATATGAAACTATCAATAATAACTTTAAAAGATATAAAATGAACATTAGAAATGGTACACATTAAAAAACACCATTACAGGGACTGAGGTGTAGTTCAGTGGTAGAACTCAAGGCCCTGCATTAAACCCCCATCATTAAAACAAAACCAACCCATACTGACAAACTCTTAAGTATTAAGATGTAATGAAATAGCAACACAAACCATAAGTAGAGTTTCCAATGAATAAATATCTTCCAAGTCATTCACATTTTAAGGTTAAAAACTTCATCTAAAATTTACTTGACATGTTTTCTCCTCTCAATTTGGTGTTTCAAGTTATATTCATAAAACTGTTTCTCACCTAAATTGACTACATTCTTTGCCCAGAAGGTAGGATCACAATGGAAACGTATTGCTCCATTAGCAGCAGGGACAGGATCACATCGTGCTTTCAAAATATGACGCAATTGAAAAGTAATCTTAGAAGGAAAAAAATTTATGTTAGTTTTCAACATACAAAATAGAAACATAAAAGCTCATTACATAGTCCAACAATGTTAAATCTCAGATGAGATTGTCAATATTTAAATTACCTATCAAATAAAATGTATATACTTGAACTTGTGCCATCTCTGACAATATACTACATTAACATACTAGGTATCTTCAAAAGAATAAATACTGTCTGGTTCCATTTATACCAAATTCTAGAAAAGGACAGCAATCGCATTAGTAGTAGCCTAGGGTCAGGGGTAGAAAGAACAAGGAAACTTGTAGGTACAAGGAAAATTTTTTGTATCTTTTTTTTTTTTGGTACCAGGGATTGAACTCAGGGGTACTTGACCATTGAGCCACATCCCCATCCCTATTTTTTGTGTTTTATGTAGAGACAGGGTCTTGCTGAGTTGCTTAGTGCCTCGCCATTGCTGAGGCTGGCTTTGAACTTGTGATTCTCCTATCTCAGCCTCCCAAAATGCTGGGATTACCCGGCTAATTTTTTGTATCTTGATGTGCGGCAGTTACATTTGCCAAAATTGAAGCTGATAGTTTTAAACAGTTATAGTTCACCAACGGCGAATAATATCTTAATAAAGTTGATTAAAGAAAAATAAAGATCCTGTGTCTTACCAGTCGCTTGCTATACAGTAGTGCCGTGCTGCTGCCACTAGCAATTGCCCAGTTAGTAAAGTTCATAACATGCTTCACCTGCCGAGAGAGGCCTGTGATGTCATTCTGCTGCTGTAGTAGCTTCATCTGTCTTTCTTTTGTAACATTCTGAAACAGAACAAGAGCTTCATTGAAGAATACTATATGAAAAAAATCATATGTACACAATACCTATGTTTACTTTAAAATGAGATAACTGGACAAGCTTATGATTATTTGATGAGCCTATGATACATAATAGGAAAGGTCACTAAAGAAAGTGGGACTATAACTTGGGTTTTCTAAGATAAAACAATCTATATATAGAAATTCATGTTAGTTGATGTCTTTTTTCTTACAGCATATAAAATGCCTGTTAAAAATAATGTCTTTTTATTAGGTCAGTCCAATACACAATATGGAATTATGAGCTGACCTATAGAAATAACTGTATCTTAATTCACTACACCTTCTAAACCAACAAAAATATTGTCACCAGTGCCACCTACTGGTGTGGCATGAGACTAAAATTAAAATTTCTTCTCTTAACCTAAAATTTTTTTAAAAAGATAAATTCCACAGCTCTAAGGTAGAATTAGGAAAACTTTTGATATGACAAATTCAAAAAGAACAAAGAGGTGAAGACTGACCAAACTAGAAAACCAATTTCAGAAAATCCTGCAAAGGAAAAATAAACTACTTAATAGAAACCAAAACCCCTAGAAGGGACAGGTAATGTCTGATATACTTTGATATTCAGCATTTCAAACAACCTACCCTACTTCTTTCTTAACCATTTTCTCCCACCAAAATTATTCAACTCAGTTTATTGCAATATTTTTTCCTAAGGAAATGAGTTTCTCATTTTACAATGAAAATCAATAAATACAAGTATCCAAATGATAAATTTGATTTACAACGTCACTAGAAATTATACCTTTTATAAAGCTTAGGAAAACCTCTCTTTTACAAAGTGTAGGAACATATTACACTAGAAATTTTTAAATTATTATCATGTTAGGAGTATATGGCATATTCATTACTAGGTATTTACACATATACACTTTAGCCTTTAGAGGCATCTTTGAATTCTAAAGCCCTTGAAATGGTTTTAAAAATGTTTTCTTGGATGTATAACTAAAATGTATTTGTAATACATTATAATACATTAAACCGTATCAAAAATAGTTACTGCTAAATGCTCTCCATTTAAGTGGTCCTCTGCAGGAAGGTACAGGGGATCTATAGGGTTGAAAGCAACTAAGCAGACATACAACAGGAAAGAGACCCCAACTTCGAGGATATGGGCAAGAACACTTTTATTAATTTCATAATTGTGTTTCAATGGAAAGATGTATTTAAAAGACAGAAATCCAGAGATAATATTCTGTTCACATAATTTCTTTCATTTGCATGTAGCTAATGTTTCTAATGTTTTTAAGAGTTCTAAGCATGAAATGGGAAAAAATTTTAAAGGACAATCAGAGATAAATGGAAGTTACCTATTCAAATACCTAGCTTAATTAAAGAAAGTCAATTTCTTGGAAAATTCACATTTGAAATGTTGAGAACAAATCAACTGTAGGCAATAAAGTCACTGATTAAAAATTAATTTGAATCTAACAAAAGTAACTAGATTCACCTGTAGAAATCAACATCTACATAATCATCTCAAAATATGCAACACAAATACCTAATACCATAAAAATACCAATACTGAACATTTATAAATTTCAAAATAAGCAGCATGTTTGGCAAAACTATGGAAATATTTTAAAATAAGGTGAAATAAACAAATGGCTCAAGCAGAAGCCCAACATGCATTTATTAAATGAAAAAATTAAACTAAGGCCCCTTGTTAGGGAGGAAGAAACAAAATATGACAGGCCAGCTTTGTCTTCACTTATATCACATTTTAATAATAACTTTTTTCATTCCCAGGGAGGATATCACTATCTTCTATGTATACAGCTAAAACTAATGTTATCAAATTTGGCTGCAAGGAATTAACTAGGAAAAAAGGTCTCTTTCCCAATAGAAAAAAAAAATTTTTAATTTTACTTTACTTCCATATCCCCAACCCATTTAAAAGAGCTTTCAATAAACATTAAAAACAGCTGAAGAGCAAAAGAAGCAGTTTTTGTTTTATTTTGGCTTTGAACCATACCTCTAGCTGCTGTAAGAGAGATTTTCCTTTCTTATTAATTTCATTGATAAGGGTGAAAATGGCCACTTTAATTTCCTGTTCTACTCGTTTGTTAGTCTCATTTACTTCTTTTATCCTGAATAAGAGAAATGCATCATTAGGTTATCAACTTATCCTATGTCTCTGAGTCATCAACTGTTACAGAAATTCAACTGGGCACTTAATCAAGTAATTAAAATCAGAACGTTGTCAAAGTGTACAACTTATGTTTCAGCAGAACTAACCAATTAAATTTGGTCCAAACAAGCTATATAGAGAGACAAAGAATGAATTTAATATTTAGTAATTTTAAATCAATCTCATAAAGGTCAGTTCATTAAGCTGGAGAAAAATCTCCTTAAATCAGTAGAACATGAATGTGATATACAAATATCTAACACCAAGGACCGCTGGCTACTGTCAAATTTGGCACAGTGTTTCTGTTTAATATTAATGCTTTCTATGAACATGTGCAAAAGAACAATGTGGAAGCTAATTATCACCCTTTGAAAGGGCAGGAATCAAACTTGAAAGCATTTGTTTTCACTTAAAACTTAAACACTTCAAATGTGGGTTCTGATACTCTCCCTCCTTCCATAAATTCCTCTCATAAATTTCCTACTGTATACAGTAAAAAGAGCATTAAAACATTTTCAATCTTGTTTCTTTTTTGGGGGGTGGGGTGGAGATTGAACTCAAGTCCTATCACTTATTAAGCATATGTTCTACCACTGAGCAACACCCCAAATATCTCCAGTCCCTTGATCCACTTTTAAAAATAGCTATTTGTTTCAGAAATAGATATGAGCACCCATAGTAGTTATGGAAGTTTTGATTGCAAATATAATGTGGCTGATACCTTGATAATTTACAAAATAGGACAAAAGGAATCTTGTTGACATAAACAAATAAAATGTCAACATCAAACCATAATAGGCAGTATTTACTTTTTATATATTCTACTTCAATACAAACTGCCTTTAATTTGCTAAATTCATATCTGAGTAACTTTAATACACTCTAAGCAAAAGTTTTGTGGGGTTTTTTTCCTTCTTTGCCTATATATCACAGCTTGTTTGGGTCCTTATTTGAAAATTTTATTGAATTCTGTCCTTATTAACATTAGTTAATAAGGATATAAAAATATGAGACTGTCATATTTTTTAGTGGAATACATTTAAAAAAACAAAGGAACTAATTACTAGGGATAAGAAATATAAGTCCTACAATATAAAATGACTGAGCCAAAGATGAAAATCATTAAGCATGGTGAAAGCAAAGAGTTGGCCTGAGTCTTACTGTACTTAGGCAAGAAGGAAGAAAACACATACATTTAAAAACAACAGGCTAAATCAAAGCAGATTTTGAGGGGGTGGGAGGGGGGACATAAAGGAAGCGGTATTAACCTGCCAGCTCCTGCCTGGCGGCCCATATCCCAATGCTGCTGCTATGCTTTCTGCCATTTGAATAAACAGTGTTTCTACACAGCAAAAATAGACAAACAAACCAATAACAGGCTGGGTATCGTGGTGTATACCTGTAACCCCAGCTATCTGGGAGGCTGAGGCAGTCTGGGGAACTTAATGAGACTCTGTCTCAAAATAAAATTAAAAAGAATTGGAGATGCAGCTCAGTTTTGAGCCCTTCCCTAACCCCATCTCACTCCCCAGTTTGTGTGTGTGTGTGTGTGTGTGTGTGTGAGAGAGAGAGAGAGAGAGAGAGAGAGAGAGAAGGTTGCAGCCTTGTGTGGGACGCTTCCTTGATAGGCATGAATTTATGAGGTAAATTAAAAAAAAAAAAAAGGTAAAGTACACTTCTCTTCCCTGTGAAAGAACTGCTTTTATCTTTCAAACATTCCTTAGGACATGAGTACTAGACACATTAGCTTTCTGAAGCTCCTCAAAAACAAAAAAGGATAGGATAATGAACAATGTGTCTAAAACAGAGATTACTACATTAGAAATTTTAAGAGTTTTTTAAAGCTTTCTGATGAAATAATCTAACCAAAGCTATATAATATTGTAACAGATAAACCTTTTGCTCTATTTCTGAATACAGGTTCAGGAATATATGTAAAAAATATGTACAAAAGTACAGTAAATATACAAAATATACATTTAAAAATATGAGACTGTCATATGAATCAACTCTCTTCCTCTAAAATCCTCTTCATCTATCAGTAACTTCTGAGAAGACACATTTATCTTTTCCAATATATCAGCAATTTAACCTAAAACATCCTGATAATTCTTTAAAAAAACAAAATCCAATCAACCATCATTCAACACCACCTCCCCCCCCCAAAAAAGACAACCATCAATAACAGTGTGTGCATTTATATTTATTATCTATAGAGGCCTTTCATTTTCTTTTTGTTATTCCTTATGTTGAAAAGTTCTACCACTTTTAAAGCAGTATTTTCTTTTCTTTTCTTTCTGTTTTGGTACTGGGGATTGAATTCAGGGGTACTCGACCACTGAGCCACATCCCCAGCCCTATTTTGTGTTTTATGTAGAGACAGGGTCTCACTGAGTTGCTTAGCGCCTCCCTGTTGCTGAGGCTGGCTTTGAACTCGTGATTCTCCTGTCTCAGCCTCCCTAATTGCTGGGGTTACAGGCTTGTGCCACCGTGCCCGGCTTAAAGCAGTATTTTCATTCATCGAACTATTTGATATTTTTGAGAATCTGTTGTGTGTGTGTTGCGGGAGGGACAGTGGGGATTGAACCCAGGGACACTTCACCACTGAGCCACATCCCCAGCAGCCCCCCCAACACCCTTTTTATTAAATTTTGAGACAGGGTCTCACTAAGTGACATAGGGCCTTGCTAAATTGCTGGGGCTGGCTTTGAATTTGTGATCCTCCTGCTTTAGCCTTTAGTCGCTGGGATTACAGGTATGTACCACCACACCCAGCTTGTTATGTGCCATTTTAATCATGACAAATTAGTGAATTTTCATAATTAAGAGGAAGTTCCAATATTTGTGAGCTTATACAATAATCACATTGTGACCCTATTAATACGTTCAAGAATTTTCATGTTTTAATTATGCCAGCTCCAACTGTTTGTCTTTCTAGTTTGAGTCCTAGCCTTGTTAATCTATTTGCCTATGGACTTAATCCCATTTTCCCCTATAAATTAATTTAGTTTATTTAGAAATGCACCAAAATAGAAAATGATAAAATTAACAGCAGCAGCTAAAATCTAGGTGCTTACAATGTGCCAAAAAATATATTATGTACTCATGTTATAATGCTACTAATAAGATACTGTTTTTAATGCTTGTTTTAGAGATGGGAAAATAAATTTGTTTACTACTCATTGTTCTCTCTCCGCTATATGTATTTTCCATACAATCTCTACTTTAAATTCTACAATTCAATTCTCTACATATTAAATTATTTTTCCAAGTTTAAAGCTTACACAGACTAATCTTTTTAATTATAAAATAGTCAAAAACATATGCTAAGAGTATAAAATTTCTGGTCAATTAAATTTTGCTTAATTAACAAATATTATACCCCAAAATTCAAATTACATCATTTTTTAAAATTAGGTTTTCTATATATGTTTAATAAAGTAAACAAATTTTAAGGTTTTACTCCTCTTTAATAATTCTTAATGTGAAATTATGGCATTAAAGCCACACACTTACCTATTCTGCACCTGAGTAGCTGCAAAATGAACATAATTCTTCTTCTCAAGAAGCTTAGCCAATAGGTTCTCAATTGCACCTTTCTGATTTTGAAAGGCTTCTTCCAAAAACTGATACCTTTAAACCAAAACAAAAACTACATTAAAACAAAAATTTACAATTAAGATTTGGATATAAAGAAGAGTTAACCTGAATCACTCTTGAAACCTTACATAAATAATCAATCCATATGCTAGTCACTTGTGTATTACCTCAAAAGCAACTTTCAAATGAAAACTCCTCTTCTGACTCTGGACAGCCAAAATTACTGAAATAATGTTTTCCATTAAAATTTTGACTGAAGACTATACATTTAAAAATCCAAATACTGGATTAAGTTATAAACATTTTAAATCATAAAATAACAAGCATAACATACAAAATACTATCAAAGGAGACAAAAATCATTCCACTCCACTGCTACCACAGTAATACACAGTTCTTTGTCTGTCTGTGCTGGGGATTGAACCCAGGGCCTCATGCATGCCGGGAAAGCAAGCTGTAATTTATGCACTTTTACATTGAAGTGTGATCATATTATATGTGCAATTCTGAGTCTTGAGTTTTATTCTTTATCTTGTTTTTATACTTGAAATAATTTCTGAATTCCAGATGCCTTGTCAAACTTTCCAAAATGATTATATTAATTAAAAATATCACCAACACCAGATTAATTTCAACTCTGTCAATATGATTTGGCACATGTTAAAATTTCCTAATTATAATAGTAAAAATGTAGACTAACCATTACAATCTGTAGCTCTTTCATTACTAGGAAGCTAAAATAAAATAATAGTTTTCTTTCCCTTTTGTAATTTATTAACTCAAAAAAAGTATTTAAGTTTATTCTCTATACATGAGTAAAACAGACCCATATGGCTCACAGTATAGTTATAGGCACAAATATGAATTGATACTACACTGTGACAAGAGCTATAACGCTGATATATATAATAATCTGAAACAAGAATCTAGTAACTAAATAAGCCTCAATAGCAAGGAAAACTTCAGAGAAGTCAGAATAGAAACTCTGTTGACATATTGAGTATAATATAAATACGTTAAGATGGTCAAAGAAATATGCAAAGGTCAGAATATGAATCAATAAATGATTAAAAAAAATCAAGAGGCACGTGAGTATGGTGATGCACACCTGTAATCTCAGTGACTTGGGAGGCTGAAGCAGGAGGATTGTAAGTTTGAGGTGAGCCTCAGCCACTTAGTGAGGCCCTAAGCAACTCTTCACGACCCTGTCTGAAAATAAAAAATAAAAGGGGCTGGGGATTTAGCTTGATGGTAAAGTGCTCTTGGGTTCAATCAGGGAGGGAGGGAGAAATGAATGAAGAAAGGAAGGTGGATTGATCCAGAGGCAGACTTTGAAGGACCTTGGTATACTACACTATTTCTGCATTTAGTCTCTTAAATAATGGGAAACACTTGAGGATTTCTAAGCAGAATGTAAATACCAGATTTACATTCTAGGAAAATCATTAGACAAAAATAAAAAAGACCTAAAGAAGAGAATAGAAGTGAAAGACCAGTTAGAACTCCAAGACAGGTGACAGACCACTCAGATGATAAACCAGGGTACATTATTGGTTGATATAACCAATCAAGAACAAATGACTCTGTAAGATATCAGAAACAATGGTGATATGGGAGGTGGTTATGCAAAGTCCATAGGTGGAACTGAAAAATTCAAAGCCTAGATAAAGCAAAGTCAAGGAAAAGTCACAAGAAATGAAGTATCTAAGATACTGACAAAATTGTAATCATCTTTTAGGACTCTAGTATCATAAAAGTAAAGGCAGGAATTGAGATGCAAATAAAAAGCCTAAAAGCATCTAGATCATCAATGAAGGTCTCAGTTAAGCAGACAAGGGGAAATGCTGTAAAATTAACATAAAGGGAAGTTTACTAGGTAAACAATGGAGAGCACTAAGAAAAAATATAGAGTAATATGTGGATCTATGTTATAGAAAATAGCTGGTGAGGTTTTCATTTTCTGCACTGATTTAAATAAAAATTTTACTGTGGTAAAATATATATATTAAAATTTGCCAGGGGCTAAGAATGTGACTCAGTGGTAGGGCGCTTGCCTGATATGAATGAGGCCCTGGTTTAATCTACAGCACCACCCACAGTTTAACTATTATCTATTTATTTATACAGGTACCAAAGATAAAACCTAGGGGTGCTTAGCCACTCAATTACATCCCCAGTCATCTTATTTTTTTATTTTGAGACAGGGCCTCACTAAATTGCTGAGGTTGGCCTCAAACATGGAATCCTCTGGTCATATCCTTCCAAGTTCCTAGGATTATAGGCATGTACCACAACATCTGGGCAGTTTATTTTCAAGCAAACTGTTTATAAGATTGTGCACATTAAAAACTAAGATATTAATTAAACAGCCCCCATTACACATGTGGGTATTTTAATTTAGAAGACTTTAAGCAGGGCATGGTGGCACATGCTTATAAGCTCAGCAGCTTAGGAGGCTAAAGCAGGGGGATCACAAGTTCAGCTTGGGCAACTTAGCAAGACCCCATCTCACAATAAAAAAGGACTGGGATGTGGATATATCTCAGTGGTTAAGAAGCTTTCCTAGCATGCTCAAGATGCAAGGCTCAATCCCAGCACTATACACATGTGCACACACCCCACTTTTAAAGCTGTCCTACTTTTGGATAGCATACCCATGACAGTTGGTTCTTTCATTGAAGACCAGCATTTAATTTATTCCATATACAATGGTTTCTTTATGGCCAATAAAAAATGTTTTATTATGTTAAATCTACACAAATAAAGTAGAAATATCAAAATTCCATGCTAATCCTTTTGACTTAAAACACTATTACTGTGAAGAAGGAAGATCTTTGGAAGCTGGAATTTGGTGGTGCATGCCTATAATCCCAGTGATTCAGAAGGCTGAGGCAGGAAGATCACAAGTTCAAATCCAGCCTCAGCAACCTAGGGAGGCCCTAAGCAACTTAGTGACAACCTGTTTCTAATTAAGTTAAAGAAAAATTAAAAAGGGATTTGGGATGTGGCTCAAGTGATTAAACACTCCTGGGGGGTTCAATTTCTGGTACCAAAAAATACATTAAATAAAAATTAAAAAATTAAAAAGGGCTGGGGATGTGGCTCAGTGCCCCTGGATTCAATCCTCTATAACAACCCTCCCAAAGAAAATCTTTGGAAGGAGGGCTTGATTATGTCAGCAAATAGGAAAGCATTTGGTAGAAAAGTCAATTACTATCAAAATTCATAAAATCCAAATTCATAAATTTAACTTTGAACAAATATCCTGGGTCCAAAATAAGCATTTCAGAATCCAGTTTCTAGAAATATCATGTTGCATTCAAGTGAACAAGAAACAAACAAGCATGCTATTTTCCTAAACATGTATACCAAAGTGAAAATATGTATCCTTTCCTTTCCTTACATAGGAATTGGCACTTGAGTTGAATGCGGAATGATAAATAAATAATAGCTTCCAGGAGAGGCAAAACTTGGACGAAGGCAAGAATACCACTGAAAAGAAACAAAAAAACCTAGAAGTACAGTTTTGAAACCACCTGTTATTTTCAGGGCGAAGTAAAAGAAGGCAAAGCTAAAAGAGTGGGGGAAGTACCAGAGGTAAAGAGCCTGTAAATTTTGCTAAAGATAGAGTCAGATAATAAATAAGGGTGAAACAATAAATGCTGGCGAGGATGTGAGGGAAAAGGCACACTCATACATTGCTGGTGGGACTACAAATTGGTACTACCACTCTGGAAAGCAGTATGGAAATTCCTCAGAAAACCTGGAATGGAATGAGCATTTGACGCAGTTATCCCACTCCTTGGAAAATACCAAAAGGATTTAAAATCAGCATACAATATATAGTGACGCTGCCACATAAATGTTTATAGCAGCTCAATTCACAAAAGCTATGCTACAGAACCAACCTAGGTGCCCTTCAACAGATGAATGAATAAAGAAAATGTGGTATGTATACACAATTATGGCATTTGCTGGTGAATCGATAGAACTGGAGACTATCATGCTAAGTGAAATAATCCAATTCCAAAACACCAAAAGCCAAATATTCTCTCTGGTATGCAGATGCTAACACACAATTAGGGGGAGGGTAGAAGTTTGTTGAATTAGACAAAGGGAAATGAAAGGGGGCCATGGAAATAGGAAAGAGAGTAGAATGAATCAGACATAACTAAATAAACAACCAGTGTAACTCCACATCATGTACAACCACAAGAATGGGAAATCATACTATGTCAAAATATCCTCTACTGTCAATGTATATCTAAAACCAACAAATGCAAATTCAAAAACAAACAAATAAATAATGGTAACCCATCAAGGGATTGATTTAAAAGTGATAATCAATTTGTCTATGCTCACTTAAATACATTTTAATTGTATGATTAGAACAAAAACTTGTTTTTCAAACAGAAGAAACAAAACAAAAAAGGGAAAATATAAAGGTAGTTTTGAGGGGCTGGGAGTGTGGCTCTGTGGTAGAGCGCTTGCCTCGCATGCACGAGGCACTGGGTTCGATCCTCAGCACCACATAATAAATAAAATAAGAATTAAAAAATCAACAAAGGTAGTTTTGATTACAAATTACCTCTCAGTTTATACATTTTAAAAAAAGTTGCTAAATTTAAAGTATCGGGGATTGAACTTAGGGATACTCGACCACTGAGCCATATCCCCAGACCTGTTTTATATTTTATTTAGAGACAGGGTCTGACTGAGTTGCTTAGCGCCTCACTTTTGCTAAGGCTGGTTTTGAACTCGTGATCCTCCTGCCTCAGCCTCCCAAGCCACTAGGATTACAGGTGAGCATCACCATGCCCAGCTAGCCCCCAATTTTTTTTAACTAATCAAAATTCTAACTGAAATACTTCAGAAATAGGAAGAGGGTTGAGGCTGTAGCTCAGTGGTACAGTGCTTGCCTAGCATGTGTGAGGCACTGGGTTCAATCTTCAGCATCACATAAAAATAAATAAATTAATTAAAGGCAGGCTGTCCATCTACAAAAAATATTGTTTTAAACAAAAGAAACAGGGACAATCAACGAATGGAATAAGTATAATTTTGATTAATACAGAAACACTTGAAAGTAATTTTTTATTTTAATCTTGCATTATGAATTAGTGATTCTTAATGTGCTTTCTCAGACACAATGTTTTCAGTAGTATTTCAACATGTCTTAAGTAAAAATGATATATGCCCAGGATTTAATTTAGGATGAAAATCTAAGAAAACATCCTAAGCTTTAGGCTAAAATTATAGAAACTCACCATAATAAAATGTACAACTGGTAATCTGGTTTTTATCAAAATGAATCATCATGCCTATGTTATTTTATTATTGGAAAACATATTCAATCCAGTTTGATGAGCTATTTTTGAAATTATTCATTTATTCATGAATAAAGGATGGGAGATGAATAATAATGTGCTATCTTAAAAGGCTGAGAACCACTCAGCTAATAACTTCAAACTTTTGAATGCACAAGTCCCAAACATTACTGACTTGCCAAGTAAATATAAGTTATTCTTAGTAACTGTTACTATATATTAATGATTTCATTCTGGAGCATATGGGAAAACATTTATCCTAGTTTGTAGTCAAATCAAAATTATCTAGGGAAACTTTATTGGGAATTTGAACACCAAGCCCTTTTTTTTTTTAACTCTTTGTTACTGGGAATTGAACTCAGGGACACTTTACCGATGAGCCAGCCACACCCAGCCCTTTTTATTTTGAGACAGGATCTTACAAAGTTGCTGGGGCTGGTCTCAAACTTGAGATCCTCCTGCCTCAACCTTTCAGTTGCTGCGATCACAGGCATGTGCCACTGCACCCAGCTACTCCAGACCTTTTAAAATTTTTATGTGAGCCGGGTGCGGTGGCGCAAGCCTGTAATCCCAGCACTTAGGGAGGTTGTTAAAGGAGAATTGCGAGTCCAAAGCCAGCCTCAGCCATAAGAGTTTAAAGCCTGCTATCACTGTTATTCTTTGCAATGGAGGCTTCACATGGATTTCAAATGGAGTGAGGAAGCTAAGCAGCAGTGTCTCCAAAACCAGCAGCACTTGTAGCATGGTTGACTAACTGATGGAACAGAAGATTACAGAATTCAAAGAAGTTTTTTTCACTATTTGACAAGGATGGTGATGGAACTGCAACAACAAAGAAATTAGGAACTAAAATGAAGTCTCTTGGGCAGATTTCCACAGAACAAGAGTTACAGGACATAATTAATGAAGTAGATGCTGATAATGGCATAGCTGATGTTGTTAAACTCTGACAAGCACAGCAAGAAAAACTAAAGACACGGTGAAGAAGAAACTAGAGAAGCATTCTGTGTGATTAAGGCTGTTAATGCCTCTATCGGTATAGCAGAGTTTCATCAGGTAATGACTAATCTTGAGAAATTAACATGAAGAAATTGATAAAATGATCAGCGAAGTAGATACTGATGATCAAACTATAAAGTAATGCCAACAAAGGAAAGACACTGTACACAGCTGTTAAATTTCTTTACAAAACTATTTGACTTGTTTTGTAACTCAATATAAAATGTTTTCCCCTACTGTCCAAAAGTTGGGGGGGGGGGGGGGATGTTCATAGTAATCAGGACTTCATTCCTTCAGGTTTCTGCCCTTGTTTCATTGTCATTGTCCCAAAACCTTACTTTAGAAAAATTACTAGTTGATAAAGTAACATGCTGTGTGTGGCTTGTTCTGCATATATCTAAGCCCTTTTGAATATTTAAACTCAGACGGAGTTGTTCAAAAAGGGGGAACATCTGGTCTATTCCTCTTAATAGTTTTCTTTAGGATCTGTGAGCATGTTCTTGTGAAAGTATGGAGTTCTTGTGAATAGTATGTACTTAAAAGTTGTATTACTGGGGCTGGGATTGTGGCTCAGGGGTAGAGTGCCTGCCTTGCATGTGTGAGGCACTGGATTCAATCCTCAGCACCACATTAAAAAAAAAATGAATAAATAAAATAAAGATATCGTGTCTATCTACAACTAAAAAAAAAAATTTTTTTTAAAGTTGTATTGCTGCAAAACAGGAATATTATACAGGTATTTGTAACATTACTTTCTATACTGCTGGTCTTGTACTAGAAACTTTTTTTTCATATTGTTTGTTTGTTTTTTAAAGGAAATCTGTTTACAGCATAATTTTACTCAAATCAATCCCGGGTTGTCTATCTGTTTTCTAGTTTAAGAAATTACTATTTTTATCCCCCCGCCCCACATCTCTCTCTCTGTCTTTTGTATTGGGGATTAAACTCAAGAGGTGCTATACCATTGAGCCACATCCCCTGCCCTATTTTGTGTTTTATTTAGAGACAGAGTCTCACTGCGTTGCTGAGTGCCTCATTGTTGCTGAGGCTGGCTTTGAACTCATGATTCTCCTGTCTCAGCCTCCCTAAGTGCTGGGATTACAGGTTTGCGCCACTGCACCTGGCTCCTATTTTTATTTTGAAACAGGGTCTTGGTAAAGTTGTCCAGCCTCGCCTCAAATTTGTGATCCTCTTGCCTCAGCCTTACAAGCTGCTGAGATTATAGGTATGTGCCACTGTGCCTGGCTAAAAAGGGGGAAAGAAATAAAAAACTGAAAGTCTCTACATCAAAGGAATAACAACCAATAACAACCACAAGGGTTCAGACATTCATTGTAAGCAGCCAAAAGGAGAAACTGAAAGGGTAGAAATTTCTATAAAGTGTGGAGAGGATATTTCAATTCTCACATTAATAGAACAGAGACCAAAAGCCAACTTTAAATCTCAAAGTGCTCCATGACACCAACCGATATTTCAGTTACCTAAGGCTTCCTTAGTAAAACAAGATATCACTTTTCATTGCAGTCTTTAAAATCACTAATCTTTTCTTCTATAAAGTCTAAATCTGCTATTAACAGTATCCAAAATGAAAACAGAAAAATTGGAGGGAATAAAAGGGAGCAAAGGTGAGTCCTAACCACAATGATATAAAGTATAACTGGCATCACAGAGAAGAAAAGAAAGAAATTAGAAACAATTGTAATTATGGGGGAAAATTTCTACAAATCTGATGAAAACTATAAACCCATATATCTAAATTCAACATCCCCAGACACCCAAACACTAAAATATATCATTTCCAAACAACTTAAAAGCAGTAATAAAATCTTAAAAATAGCTCGAGGAAAGAAATATATTATGTACATATGCAGATTTCTTAATGTAAATAATCCAAGTCACAAGAGCAAAACAATGTCTATAAATTACAGAAACTGTCCACCTTGAACAAGTCACTTATCTAACAAATATCAAACATAAACTTTTGTGATTAATATATTCATTATTTTCATTATGATTATAGTTTTATAGGTGTAAATCTAATTAAGCAGAAATCCAAAAGTGCTATAACCTCAGTATAAAGGCAACAACCTGCCCCTAATCTAAGACAAAACAATGATGTTGTGGAAGAGCAGAGAGGAGAACCCTAAGATGTTCCAGCAATAAAATGTCCCACATGTGAGCCAGGCACAGTGGCTCACGCTTGTAATCCCAGCACTTAGGGAGGCTGAGACAGGAGGATCGTGAGTTCAAAGCCAGCCTCAGCAATGGCGAGGCACTAAGCAACTCAGTGAGACCCTGTCTTTACATAAAACACAAAATAGGGCTGGGGATGTGGCTCAATGGTCGAGTGCCCCTGAGTTCAGTCCCTGGTGCCAAAAAAAAAAAAAAAATGTCCCACATGTGGAGTTTCAGATAAATGCACATCATGTGATTCAAAATTTCATTCTGGAAATGTAACTGTCCTAAACTGGTAGTGCTTTGAGGCAACGACAACAGGAACTTCAATGCTTTATTGAAGGAAGGCTCTTAATTCTAGACCAAGAATTTGCTTAAGTATTTTTTCAAGGAAAGTGAGACGTTCCTTGAAATAACCTACACACGTGCATATACACATTATCTTTCTTTCTTTCCTATGTGGAAACATGGCACCTTGAGTAAAAATAAAAAGTAGCAGCAGAGGAAGAAAAGACCCATTAACAGCAGCAAAATGTCTATACTTTAAAGAACAAAACACTAGAAAATATTCAGGCAACAATATTAAAGGCCTAGTGAAAAGCAAATTTTGCCTTTTTTTTAAACAAATCTTTGTGAATCTATAACTTTATGTCTCAAAATTTTTAAAAACTTTAAAGTGGGAATAGTTGACAGGTTTTAAATATATTAAATGCGATGAATGGGCTTTAGTAGCAGTTCAGACAAAGCTCAAGAAAAAATTTGTGATAGGTGTGGTGGCGCATGCCTGTAATCCCAGCAATTTGGGAGGCTGGGGCACAAGGATTACAAGTTCAAAGGCAGCCTCAGCAACTTAGTGAGGCTCCTGGTAACTCAGCAAGAACCTGTCTCAAAAACTAAAAAGGGCTGGGGATATTAAACACCCCTGGGTTCAATCTCTGGTACAGAAAAAATAAAGAAAACATTTGTTAACTGAGATTGTTCAGAGGCTGTTTTGCATTTTGAACATAAAAAACTGGGATATCCAAGGGAAAGAAATAAAAAATAATAAAAAAATAAAAATAAAGAATGTAACAGACTCAATATTTAAGAGATTACTGATTGAAAAATACAATCCTATTACTTGATTCAAAAATACAATGCTAGCCGGGCACGGTGGCCCAAGCCTGTAATCCCAGCACTTTGGGAAGCTGAGACAGGAGAATCGTGAGTTCAAAGCCAGCCTCAGCAAGGCGAGGTGCTAAGCAACTCAGTGAGACCCTGTCTCTACATAAAACACAAAATAGGGCTGGAGATGTGGCTCAGTAGTCAAGTACCACTAAGTTCAATCCCTGGTACCCAAAAAAAAAAAACAAAAGTTTTTACTATCCAGGCAATAAGATTCTTAATCAGCCTGCAACAGAACTAAGACAACAGTTGTTTTGTTTTGGTTTGGGTTAATTTTTTATTTTTTAAACAGAGATTTGCTGTGTTATAATACACGTGTACATTACTGGAGATTGAACCCACTAAGCCACATCCCCAGTCTTATTTTGTGTTTTATGTAGAGACAGAGTCTTACTCAGTTGCTTAGCACCTCCTCATTGCTGAGGCTGGCTTTGAACTAGCGATTGTCCTGTCTCAGCCTCCCAAAGTGTTGGAATTACAGGAGTGCGCCACCATGCCTAGCTGGTTTGGTTTTTAAAAAAATTTTTTCTGTAGTTGTAGATAAACAGCATGTCTTTATTTTATTTACTTTAATATGTAGTACTAAGTATAAAACCCAGTGTCCCACAAGGGCAAGCACTCTGCCACTGAGCTACAGCCCCAGCCCAGTTTTGATTTTAAATCTCCTTAGGTAGTTCTAATATACATCTAGGACTGTGAGTATCTGCTCCAACGCAAAATCTTACTTTAAAGGCATAATGCCAGTACAAACTATTTCTTCAGGAAAGCATTTTAGAGAATTTCACTTATACACTCCCCTTCAAGTGATCATTACTATATCTTATTCCTGAAGAAAACCATCTAATATTAGGTAAAAGCAGCCACTCTCTGAAACCATATTGATCCTTAAAAAAAAAATTGCCATAGGATATGAAATATTTTAAGGTACAGCAAAGGTGACTTTCACCCATGACAGAATAACTGGCATCAGACTAGTCCTGCCACTAAAAATTGTAAACCAAGACAGAAATATAGGAGGCAGCTATATTAAGTCAATGGACCACAAAGTATGAAATCCTTTAAAGACTGTAATTTTTGCAAATCACACTGCTGTCTATAGACAGGTTTATCCTTTTCTTTGTCTTCTTCTTCTTTGTGTGTGTGT
Organism: Geosciurus inauris; assembly: GCA_004024805.1. NCBI lineage: Eukaryota > Metazoa > Chordata > Mammalia > Rodentia > Sciuridae > Geosciurus > Geosciurus inauris. The sequence goes on along the minus strand of PVHX01014000.1, from coordinate 30,664 downwards.
GGGTAGGGGATATAATCTAAGACCTCGTGTATGCTAAACACACTCTCCCACTGAGCCTACATTAGCAGCCCTATAGACAATTTTATGATAACTCAGAGCTAGTAATCCAGCAGAGCACACGCAGAAATTTTGGAACTTCTGAGTGGCTGAAATGTAAGGGGCAGGGCACAGGAATGGAGAGAGATGGAGGGTGAGGCTGAGGCACAAAAAGGCTAGGAAATGGAAAGATATAGAATGTGAATTCCTCACAAGTACATGGCTAAAATCTGGGCTATCCATGCAGTAGATAAGATTATGAAAGGCCTGCCAGACAGAATTCCAACTGATTCCCTTTGCAGAAGAGAAAGGGACTTGTGTTTCCTGAGCAACCTACTTGAAATACCAGAAAGAACACATCTTAAAGGAAAAGATCACACCCTGGCACTAAGTTCTACTCTAGGCCTGGCCTAGCCTAAAAAAGCCTAAAATCCATTAATTTCCAGAATATATAAATAACTCAAAACTTTTAACACCAAAAATATAAATAACCCAAACAATAAATGGGCTAAGGAACTGAATAGATACTTCTCAGAAGATATACAATCAAGAAATATATGAAAAAATGTTCAATTTATCTAATAATTAGAGAAATGCAAATCAAAACTTCTCTAAGATTTCATCTCACTCCAGTCAGAATGGCAATTATCAAGAATACAAGCAACAGGGGCTGAGATTGTAACTCAGTGGTAGAGCGCTTGCCTCGCATGCGTGAGGCCCTGGGTTCGATCCTCAGCACCACATACAAAGCAATAAAATAAAGACATTGTGTCCATCTACAACTAAAAAAATATTTAAAAAAAAAAAAAAAAAAAGAATACAAGCAACAGTAAGTGTGGGTAAGGATGTGTGGGAAAAGGTACACTCATATATTGGTGGTGGCACTGCAAATTGGTGCAACAACTATGGAAAGCAGTATGAAGATACCTCAGAAAACTTGGAGTGGAACCACCATTTAACCCAGTTATCTCACTCCTCAGTCTATACCCAAAGACATAAAAATCAGCATACTATAGTGATGAAGCCACGTCAACGTACATAGCAGCTCAACTCACAATAGCTAAACTGTAGAACCAACCTAGATGCCCTTCAATAAATGAATGGATAAAGAAACTGTGGTATATATACACAATGGAATATTACTCAGCATTAAAAGAGAATAAAATTATGGAATTTGCAGGTAAATGGATGGAGCTAGAGAATATGCTCAGTGAAGTAAGCCAATCCCCAAAACCCAAAGGCCAAATGTTCTCTCTGATAAGTGGATGCTGGTCCACAATGGGAGCGGGGAGAGGGGGAATGGAGGAATTTTGAGCAAAGGGGAGGGAGTGGTGGGGAGGAGAAGGGGTATGGGGGCAGGAAACATGGTAGAATGCGATGGACATCATTACCCTAGGTTCGTGTATGACTGCGCGTGTGGTGTGACTCTATATCATATCATATACATCCAGAGAAATGAAAAATTGTGCTCCATTTGTGTACAATGAATCAAATGCATTCTATCATGTATAACTAATGAGAGCAAATTTTAAAAAAGGAAAAGAAAAATAAAAGCCTAAAACTAAAGCTTGATAAGATCTTCCAAGAAACAGTTTAGAAAGTGAAGTTACAGAGGCTGGAGTTGTGGCTCAGTGGTGGAGTGCTCGCCTAGCATGTGTGAGGCACGAGGTTCGATTCTCAGCACCACATACATAAATAAATAAAATAAAGGACCATTAAAAACTAAAATATATTTAAAAGAAAGTGAAGTTACAAAGGCTTAGAAAAAATACCTTGGACTTTTCACAGATCTTTCCTAACAAAGTACAAAAACAAACTTATAATAAAAGATCAAGGTGACCCATCATTAATTTAATTGCCTGTCAGAATAATTAACAGTTGTCAGAAGGAAGATAAAAAGAATTTAAATTTTCTACAATGTGTTATACAGAGAATAAACTGCTAGACAGGGTAGAGTTGTAGTTCAGTCATAGAGCACTTGTTTAACATGCACAAAACCCTGGGTTCAATCCCCAGAATCATAAATGAATACAAATGTACATACTGAACAATCAAAGAAACAGTAAAAAATTAGTCATAGTAAAGAAAAGCATACTCAACAAACCAGACACCAAAATAGTTCACATGTTGTATTTAGCTGAGACTTTAAATGAACACAGGTACTCAATGAGTAGATAGGAAATCTCAACAGGGAAAAGAAAAACAAAAAAGCAGCAAATAAAAATTCTAGAGAAACACAATTAACTAAAATTTTAAAATTCACTGGATGGAGCCGAGCGCGGTGGTGCACGCCTGTAATCCCAGCACTTAGGAAGGCTGAGACAGGAGAATCGCGAGTTCAAAGCCAGCCTCAGCAATGGTGAGGCGCTAAGCAACTCAGTGAGACCCTGTCTCTACATAAAACACAAAACAGGGCTGGGCATGTGGCTCAGTGGTCGAGTGCCCGAGTTCAATCTCCAGTACCAAAAAAAAAAAAAGTTCACTGGATTGATTTAGCAACAAATCAGAAATGACTAAAGAAAGTGTTAAATATGAATACTCATCAATAAACAGTAGCCAGGAGTGGGCTGGGATTGTGGCTCAGTGGTAGAGCGCCTGCCTTGCATGCCTGAGGCACTAGGTTTGATCCTCAGCACCACATAATAAAATAAATAAATAAAATAAAGATATTGTGTCCATCTACAACTAAAAAAAAAAAAGAAGTAGCCAGGATATAGTTCAACAGTAAAGCACTTGTCTAGTGTGTACAAGGTCCTAGGCTTGATCCTCAGCACCAACAAGAGAAAAAATTTTTAAATTACCAGTCTGAAAAAGAGAACAGACTGAAGAAAAATGAACAAAGCATCAGGGATCCATGTGACAAAATCAAATAATACAACATGTGTAACTGGAGTTCCAGCAGTTAGTTAAGATAGTAAGAATATGGGAGGGAAAAAAAATTTTTTTTTTTTTTTTTGAGTACCAGGGATTGAACTCAGGGGCATGTGAACACTGAGCAACATCCCAGTCCTATTTTGTATTTTATTTGGAGACAGGGTCTTACTGAGTTGCTTAGCACCTCACTTTTGATGAGGCTGGCTTTGAACTCGTGATCCTCCTGACTATGCCTCCTGAGCTGCTGGGATTACAGGTGTGTGCCACCAGACCCAGTGGATATTTGTTTCTTAAAGAAATAATAAGCTGAGCAGTGGCACATACATAGTCTCAGACACTATGGAGGACTGAGGAAGGAGATCACCTGAGCCCAGGAATTCACCTCAGGCCAGCCTGAGAAACACAGTAAGACCCCATCTCTTTGAAAAAGAAAAAGGAAAGGGGGATAAATAAAAAAAAGTTCAGTGAACTGCACACAAGATTAACAGAAAATTATAGTCAACAGGAAGATCAAAGAAAATACTTTTGGAAGAGGGTGGGGTACTCAGATTTGAACCCAGAGCAATTTACCCTTGAGCTACATACTCAGTCCTTTTTTTTTAAATTCTGAGACATAGTTTTGCTAAATTGCCCATGCTAGCTTGGAATTTGTGGTCTTCCTGCCTCAGATTCCTGGGTAGCTAGAATTACAGGTGTGCATCACTGGTCCCCAAAAGCAAAGAAAACTGTCAAAGCAATCAAAGAAAAGCATGTACCATTTAAGACAGAATGGTATGAAAAACAATGTTGGGAATAATACAAAGAACTTATTTTTAAATGTTAAAGAAAAAATTGCCAACTCAGAATCATAGAGCAAATTATCCTTCTAAACTAAGGATTTTCATATGAACAGAAGCTGAGTGGAGCTGCTAAACAAAAAATGCTGGAGTACTCTTCAGGCAACAGAACATAGCAGATGGAAATTCATATATTTAGGAAGGAATGAGGTGAAACAGTAATAGTAATAAGTGAGTAAACATAAAACAGTAGGCTTTTATTTTCCCTTCTTATAACTGACTTAAAAGTCAGCTATTTTTTTTTAAAAAAAAGCACTATAAGGTAAGGTATAATGTGTATATGAATAAATGATAGAAATAAAAATAGAGATAGGATAAATTGTTTTATAGGGTTACTATTAAAACCTTATAAAAGAAAGGAATAGTACAATACTTTAAGTAGTCATTAAGTTAGAGCTGCTATCATTAAGCTAAAGCAATCACTCATAAGAATGAAGAGGTACAGCTTTAAAAGCCAAGAGTAGATATAAAATAGAATACTGCAAAGATTTATAAAATTAAAGGGAAAGAAAGAAGACACAAGAGGAGAACAAAACACAAAAAAGGAGAGAAAAAAACGAAATTGTTGGGCTGCAATGTAACTCAGTAAGCATGTGCAAGGCCATGGGTTCTAAATCCAGCAACACAACGAAAACCAAATAGTACACATAAACCTAACATAGCATTAAACATTCTAATTAAAAGCTAGAAAAGGGGGCTCTTACTAAAACAGCCAGGGTGTCCCAACTATTTAAGTAGCTACTATGTGCCTAAATCTTATGTAAGTCTAGTACTAAGTAGAATGAGCAGGAATGATAGGAAATGAGGCCATAAAAAGAGAAATACTTGAAACTGAATATGATTACTAGAAATGGCAATATCCAGTATATCATCATGCATGTGTAACTACAGTGAAGTAAAGGACAAGAACACTGGAAAGGAGTTCAAAGAACATAAAGACTAGGAGTTCTGAAAAATCAACTTTGTGTACACTAAAATTGCCAGGTATTAAATCATAGTAGTATTCTAGAGTTTACCACTGAGATAGAAACTAAAATCTTTAAGTGTAAAAGGGAACAAACTAGGAGATTTAGAGGACAGCAAGGAGGAGTTGTGGATGATGGCATGAAATTAAAACCTGGATATTCTAAGGGAAGAAAGAGAAAGAATGACCTAAAAAACAGCAAAGACCTTTCTCACCTTCACAACCAGTGATACATAGGACATGAATGGGGGAATAAAAAAGTCACCAGTAAAAGGGCTGCAGGGGAAACAGTATATTATAGTAAAATGGCCCAGAAAAAGATCAAAGTTGAGGATCTTTCTCCTAATGACACACCAAGAATTCCAGAGACCAAGTGGAAGAAAGGGGTCAGATATTGAGTCTTGTAGGAATTCAAGCATGACAGATAGATGTCTGAAAGTACAGAACTTTCTTGGATAAAAAATAAAGATAAAAGACTTGGTAGATTCAAGGTTGGTAATAATGGAGAAAGCTGCAAAAGTTGGTGGTAAAGAGGGTTGGAATCTGGAGCTGTAATCTGTCAGTTGCACAAGAAATTCTACTTATAGCAAATCAACCCCATCTTTACCCCAGGTAAGGACTGAAAAATGAGAGTGATCTTACAGTGATCATCATCATATCAGACTCACTTCAAAGGTATAAGTTCTATCTTATCCCATTCTGACAATCTCTAATGTTTCTTGTGATCTATCACGTCAAAATTTTGTCAACATTGTTTTCATTTTACCCAATAGAACAAGTACAATAAATATAGCTTCATTTTAAATTTCATTTCTTCAGACTAAAAATTGCACAGCTGTTGTTTGAGGTATTCCTTTTACTTTCTTGGGTTTACTAGATTATTATGAAAGATTATTTCTTCTGATAAGCTTTCCATAAAGAGGTACATAGGAGGCAAAGTTTCTGAATTCTTGAATGCTAAAAAGGTATAATACATTTTACCCTCACATTAATTTACAGTTTATAGAATTCTATGTTGAAGCTCTTTTTCCTTCACCTCTCAATTTCTGAGGTCACTATTCCAGCATCTTCTAGTTCCTGCCATTGCTAATTTTTTTTTCTTTTTGAAGATCCCATTTATGATTCCTATCTCATTGGTTGGCAATATTCTAATATTCTTTGGAAACTTGTGATCTTAATTTTAATCCACTGCATACTGTAATTTTTTGATGGTATACAATTCAATATGGGTTTTTTTTTTTCTTTTTGGTACCAGGGATTGAACTTAGGGGCACTCTATCACTGAGCCACATCCCTAACCCTATTTTGTGTTTTATGTAGAGACAGGGTCTCACTGAGTTGCTTAGTGCCTCGCCATTGCTGAGGCTGGCTCTGAGCTTGCAATCCTCCTATCTCAGCCTCCCTAAGTGCTGGGATTACAGGCCTGCGCCACCGCGTCCAGCTTTTTTTTTTAAACACTCATTCTGGGAACTAAATGGGACATTTCATTTTGGTGACTCTAGGTTCCTCAAAGAATTTCTTGCCTGAGTTATCTGATAATTTTCCAAAATTCTGTTTTCTCATATTGGATGTCTGCCAGAGCTCATAATCTTAACATTTTATTTTCCCTTCTTTGGTCTGTTTTCTGGGGACTACCTAGAACTTACTGACCAATCCTATTAATTTTTTGGTTTAACCATTATGCTTCAAGGAGTGCTTTCTATTTGGATTATGGCTTTTACAGAGACCCTGTCCTACTGTGACCAATAACTTCTTAAATCTTTTAGGATATTTCCCATTTCCTTTGGTTCCTACATTATGCCTTTTCATTCTTTTTTCTCTAGTGCACCTTGGTCATTTTCATGTGCATGTGTCAATCAGCAACGTCTCCAGAGGCTGGGGATATAGCTCAGTTGGTAAAGTGCTTGCCTTGCATGCACAAGGCCCTAGATTCAATCCCCAGCACCACAAAAAAAGAAAAAGAAAAAAAGAAATATGTTCAATTTTAGAGACTAACAGTGGCTCATATAATAAGACAGAAAATAGGCAGTCAAGGCCTGGGATTGTGGCTCAGTGGTAGAGCGCTTGCCTCGCATGCGTGAGGCACTGGGTTCAATCCTCAGCACCACATAAAAATAAATAAAGATATTGTGTCCATCTACAACTCAAAAAAATATTTAAAAAAAGAAAAAAGAAAATAGGCAATGTGTTAGTTCAACATCAAACGTAGAACCCTTGAGAGTGTTTTCACTTGCCCTCACCAGAAGATAATAGTATCACATTTCCAGACATCACATCCAAATTCAAGGAAGAAGCCAGAAAGAAGGCTGACACTAACATTTCTTCCTTTTTATCAAGAACAAAATTTTTGCAAAATCTCCCACTGAGCAGAATTGTTTATATTTAAATGAGCCTAAACCATGTATTTATAGTTATCCTGATAACAAAAATGCTTCAAGAATAGGTTCACCTTTTCTGGTAGTTATGTATTTGAAGCCAGACAAAAGACAGAGAGGGGCGGGGTAGGAGTACCGGAAGTTGAACTCGGGGACTAAACCACTGAGCCACATCCCCAGCCCAATTTTGTATTTTATTTAGAGACGGGGTCTCATTGAGTTCCTCAGTGCCTCGCTAAATTGCTGAGGCTGGCTTTGAGCTTGCAATCCTCCTATCTCGGCCTCATGAACAGCTGAGATTACAGGCGTGTGCCACCGCCGCACGGCAGACACTGAAAATGTTTAACATATCCCATAATGTAAGCTATAGTGGCTCCCCTCCAATGTCATAATCCTTGAACATCCATTCATACTTAAATATACTTAAAAGATGCTAGGATTGCTGTGAGAGAACAGGATTTGTGGACTGGTGTAGGCAGTCTGGAAAAGACCCGGCCTTTTAACTAGAAATGAACTTCAAATGCCAAATTTTAGCGGCCTCTTTTCATCACTGACTTTCCCCACATGGTGAAAGGTCAACTGCCTAAGAAGGATACAGGAAGGGATTATACAATGGAAAAGTGTCACTATTGGAAATTTAGAAGCAAGTGCAGAGAGGGTATTCCTACAGAAGTTATTCCTACAGGGCAAATTTATACTTCATCATCTTGATTTTAGCCTAGTACCTCATCCCAATCCTTCATATTCCCAAACCCAGAGCCTCTCTGATTTTATTTCTCCAGAGAATGAGCTCAACTTTTATAGTATCTATCATTTCAAGATTCTGAGCTATTGTACATTTCTGAAAAATAGACTGGCTTCATTTATATTTCCTTGAAATACCCTGAGTTCATTCAACTCTACCAGATCAATTATCAGATCTTCCAAATCTATCCATTTCCATGCTTGTATACATATTTTAAAGAAATATAAAATTATTTTCAAACTGTATAGTTTATAACCAACACATAACTAGGCATTAGTATGCAAAATAATGTCAGTTGATAAAACAATGACAATTCAAAGTCTGTTATCATATATGATGACATAACTGCAGAAATTTTTAAAATACAAAATCAAATCTGAAGATATATGGAAGGTATCCTTAATATTATGAGGCATAGGTCTCAAAAAACTACCAATTCTCAAACGGATTCTGCTTTGGAGCTGTTTGACTATTGTAGCATCTCTTTCAAGTGCAAAATGAAACCTTTGTGGCATCTACAAAGTTAAGAAGGTAGTCCAAACTCACACAGTAGCCAACTCTCACACAGCAGCTAACTTAAATGCCTGCTTCTCAATTCCTTCACTTAGACAATTTCCTTTGAAATTCCACCTTTTGTTTTTGGGGGACAATCCTTTTCTTCATCATTTCCATTTAACAATATCCTATTATCATGCAGCTTAGTTTCTAACTCTCCACATTTATTAAGAGTCTCTCTATAATCTTTATCTCCCAAGTACTGAAGATCACAGAGAGGTTCCTTTTTTCTCATGCATTTGCTATGGCTATTTGTTTTACTTCTTCCCAACTTTTTGCCCATTTAAAAACTGCACTTTTTATATTGTAGATTTTAATCGTGGAAATTCTCTTGTCGCCTTTATATTGTTCATAATCACTTTCTTCAAAAATTACAAGACTCTTTTCAAGTTGTTTCCATCTATAAAGCAATTTGCAGCTAAAGATCACACCATGATTCTTTCGTTGAATCCAAGTTGAAGCCTTATGGAGAAAGAACACGTATTTTATTCAACCGTCTTCACTGTCTAGTGTTTAGCAGAACAGTGAGCTGAGGAATTGTCCAAAAGTAAAAATGCCCTGACATCCTCTTCATAGAACATTAGAACAGTAACTTGCAAATGCTGGACTTCAAGAACAAAGTTTTGAAAGAACTATTCTGAAATAATGTTCTGGTAAACCAAGCATCTTTACAGGGTTTATATATCACAAGTAATGTACCCTTGTCCTCATTCACACTGTGGACAGCTTTGATTTGCCAATAACAAGTGAGTTCCCTCTACATTTGCACATAAAAGGGCAGACAACTATTCTTTATACTCCTCCCTAGAAGGGAGATTTTTCTACTTGCCTGAATGCTTTCCAGGATTGACTTCCAAAAGAGGTCAGTCTCATCCCCTTGAGCTCTACATTTTCATTTTCATTTTCATAGACAGTTTTTGTTTAAATGGATCAACATTTTCTGAAGCAGAACTTAGGACTTGTTCTGCACACACTTTTCAGTTTCTGATTGTATGCCTATTTTGAAATTTAAAAAGCCAAGCAAACAGACCTTTCAAGTCTGTTCACTCAAAACATTGTCCAAATCTGCAGCAGCACAGCTCTAACAGGTCTAGCTGAGTGTTTCTGTTGGTACCACATGTAGATAGTATCATCTATATATCACTATATTTTGCTCCTGTTGTCTTCTCTTCTTAGACCCTACTAATAGCATGTCTTCCTTCAGTACAAAGTCTAAAATAAATTTCTTAATTCTTTTTAATGTCATAAAATTTTAATTTACTGATCCCAAATTCATCCACTACAATTTTAAGAAATCACTCAGTTTCAATCCTAGCAACTATTTTTTCCTCCAAACTCAGTGTTGTATATTTCCCTTTCTTATTCATACTGAATTTGATTTGAAGCAACTAACAGGTGAAAAGGAGAAAGCCTTACTCAATTTAGAAAAGCATTTTAAAACACAAAAAAGCAGCAGAAAGTCCCAGAAGATTTAGGCATTTGTACTGGAAAGTAATGGGCTGAAAGGCATAATGGTTCATGACTGAAGTGCTAGTCTCATGTACTCAGAAAGCTGCCGCTGCACAAGTCCTGTCTGCCTCTTGCAGACAGGGAAATCAGTTTTTGGAACCCCGTTTTTCTCTCTCCCTTGACAGATACAACTGCTACCGTCAGGAATAACAGGAATAACCTGCATACTTTCCCTAACTCAACAGAAGAAAAGGGATAAAATGAAGAGGGAAGGCACTGAGAGACACGTGTTAACAAGAACAAAACCAGGTGGGTTAAGTCAATACAAAGCAATAATTGAGAAGAGGAGTTTGAATGACTAAAAGGCAATGACCAAGTAATCTTGTATAGCACAGATGCAGTGTGGCTTCTCCTCTTCTGAAATCACTTGGTTTGACCTCACTGCCAGAAAAGAAAACAATGCTCATGTTGCTCTGTATTAGTAGCACTCATTGGACAACTGTTCATCTACCTCTATAAATGCCAAACCTCAAGGACTCTAACATTAAAACATCTGAAGACCTGGAACTTGGGAACAGTTGTGTAGAATCTTTTTTTTTTTCCTTTTTTAAATATTTTTATTTTTTTTTAGTTATAGGTGGACAGAATATCTTTATTTTATTTTTATGTGGTGCTGAGGATCGAACCCAGTGCCTCACGCATGCCAGGTAAGCACGCTACTACTGTGCCATAACCCCAGCCCCAGTTGTGTAGAATCTTTAAGTGAAAGAAAACTGGTAGGTTCCATGGCACATATGGATGAAATTCAACACCGATTCAATATAGCAGTCTCAAAGACCAAGCCAAGCATATGTTATGTTGCCAAGATAATACATACACAAATTGTTAGCAACACTTTTCCTCTTTCAGATCTTCTTCCCTGTGTACACCAGATGTATTTTTAAGTATTCTTTTTCACTAAAATGTTTCATATGTGGGATGCTATCAAGTTTCAGAACCATATAAATTTTTAGAGACTAGTCGGAAACTTTTACAAATATTTTATCATAGTTAAAAATAAACAGAATGTTAAATAACATGCTTTTCATATTTGAAACTTTGTTTCCTCTTCAGTGTAGATTTTACTTAATTTGAACCAAGAATCAACTGCCTGAAGAATTCAACAGTTGTTTTTTTTTTGTTATTTTTTTTCTTTTTTTGGTATTGGAAATTGAACTCAGGGGTACTCGACCACTGAGCCACATTCCCAGCCCTATTTTGTGTTTATGTAGAGACAGGGTCTCACTGTGTTGCTTAGTGCCTCGCTGTTACTGAGGCTGGCTTTGAACTCGTGATTCTCCTGTCTCAGCCTCCCTAAATGCTGGGATTACAGGTTTGCGCCACTGCGCCCAGCTCAAAAGTTTTCTCTAAGCCAAGCGTAGTGACCCACGCCTGTAATCCCAGCAGTTTGGGAGGCTGAGGCCTAAGAATCGTGAGTTCAAAGCCAGCCTCAGCAACGACAAGGTGCTAAGCAACTCAGGGAGACGCTATCTCTAAATAAAACACAGAACAGGGCTGGGGATGCGACTCAGTAGTTCAGTACCTCTGAGTTCAATCCCTGGTACCAAAAAAATAATAGTAAGTTTTCTCTAATAGTGTTTCTTATCAATTGTTTGCCATAAATCCTTCTGCTGGTAAACTCTTCTATAGCTCTGTGCCTTCAAATAGACCTTCCAAGGCCTCCTCATGCTGCCCAAAGACATTCAGGTCCTTAAAAATTCCCTACTCTAGATCAATTTTATGGTTTTTATCCCAGATATACAATTTAATGATTTTCAAAAAATGAAAACTGCCACTTTTATTCATTCCAAGTACTCACAAGAAAAAAGCAATACTAGTGGGGTGCAGTAGCACATGCCTGTAATCCCAGTGACTTGGGAGGCTGAGGCAGGAGGATTGAAAGCTCAAAGCTAGCCTCAGCAACTTAGCAAGGCCTTAAGTAACTCAGAGACCATGTCTCTAAACAAAATATATAAAAGGAAGGGGGTGTGGCTCATTGATTAAGTGCCCCTAGGTTCAATCCCAATACAAAGGGAGGAAGGAAGGAAGGAAGCATTAACACCATGTTCTCAGAAAGCCTACCACCTTTCTGGGGCCATCCCTGATCCAAGACCCACCTGACAGGCACCAAATCCCCTCTTCCTCCTCCTCCTCCTTGAGTGGGGTGCCATGAACCTCCCGTACTGTGGCAGGCAGGGGAGGGAGGTGAGCACAGGTGTGCAGTAGGGCTGGACTTGTATGCCCTGTCTACTAGCACCCAGCTTTTGAAAACTAACTAAATTTCCACTGTATTCTCTTTTCTTTTCTTTTTTCTTTCTTTTTTTTTTTTTTTTTTGGTACTGGAGATTGAACTCGGGCACTTGACCACAGACCCACATACCCAGCCCTATTTCATGTTTTATGTAGAGACAGGGTCTCACTGAGTTGTTTAGCGCCTCGCCTGTTGCTGAGGCTGGCCTGTCTCAGCCTCCCTTAATGCTGAGATTACAGGCTTGCGCCACCGCGCCAGTTTGTATTCTCTTTTCTCATCCCTGCTGCCTCCCTGTAGAAACTGAACCCAGGGGCATTTACCACTGAGTTACTCTTATTCAGTTAATTACTAAATTACTGAGGTCTGGCTAATCTGCTCTGGGTGGTCTTCAACTTAACACTCCTCCTGACTTAGTCTCCTACATCTCTGGAATTAAAGGTATGTGCTACCTTGCCAAGTTCTACACCTCTTTTAATCCTTTACTGTAAATAAAATTTTTAGAGGGAGGAGGAATAATCTCATCGTTGGGTAGAAACCTTGTAAGGCTTTCAGGTACAAAATTTCATATAGTTCCATAGCCTCTTTCCTTTATGAGAACAATATCCAAGGTCATGAAGTACACCAAAGACCTCAAAGAAAGTATTTTTAAAGAGATAAAAAGATGTGTACATTGCAATGTTAGTAACAGTTAACAATAACTAAACTATTATGGAACACTTACAATGCTACATACTTCACAGGTACAATTCTCAATCTTCACAACAAACTTTAATGTTGGTAATATTCTCCATTTAAAAGATACATATAGCCAGGCGCAGTGGTGCGTGCCAGTAATCCCAGCATTCTGAGAGGCTGAGACAGGAGAATCACGAGTTCAAAGCCAGTCTCAGCAAGGGCGAGGGGCTAAGCACCCAGTGAGACCCTGTCACTACATAAAACACAAAATAAAGCTGGGGATGTGGCTCAGTGGTCAAGTACCCCTGAGTTCAATTCCTAGTACAAAAAAATAAAAGATACATATAACCAATTCCAATTGCAAGTGTATTACAAGTACCTGTCTCTCATATATTGCCTGAATATGAAACTGTATATATGTAATGGTTTAGTTTAAGTGTATATCTTATTGTAGTTTTACTTAGTACTAACCTGTATTAATAAAGTTGAACAGTATGCCTGTTGTTTAAAATATATATGTGTGTGTAGTCAAGTGTGGTGGTGCATGTCCATAATTCCAGCTACTCTGATGGCTGAGGCAGGAAAATCCCAAGTTCAAGGCCAGCCTGGGCAACTCAGCAAGACTCCATCTCAAATTAAAAAAGAAAGGGCTGGGAGTACAGCTCAGGCATAGAATATCCCTGAGTTCAACACCCAGTATCAGGAGGGGGGAAAAAAAGGATGTGCTCAGACACACACAAAACACAGTTCACTGTCTTTATCACTACATTATGTAGCAATTATTTTTTTTAAAAGCTGAAAATAGGAAGGAAAAGAAAATCAAAACTAAATTACTGAACTGGGATTGTGGCTCAGTGGCAGAGCACTTGCCTTGCATGTATGAGGTCCTGGGTTCGATTCTCAGCACCACATATAAATAAATGAATAAAATAAAAGGTCCATCAACAACTAAAAAATATTTTTAAAAAAAACTAAATTACTAAATTAATGACTTTAGAAGTTGATGTTTGAAAGAAGTTCGATTAGTACTCAGAGGAAAAATTCACCTTTCTGATAAACTAGAAATTCAACATTAAGAATCAAAGAAATATAATATAAAGTCAAACTAAGTGAAAAATGAATAAGGATAAAAAAGAACTGTGAGAATTATAAAAATTTTAAATAAGTGAATAATAGATAAGTCACTAAAATGACCTATAAAAGCCACAAACTTATGACTAAGCTAATAAATAAGGGTAAAAACTCAGCTGACAGAGCCATAGATCGTCAAAAAATCTTAATGCTATTTAATTCAAAGCTAATTATAAAAAATATCTACTAAATAGCTGACTTTCTAGGAAAATACAAATCATCACAATTGAATAATTGACTCAGAAAGAAATGGGAAACAGCCGGGCGCCGTGGCTCAAGTCTGTAATCCCAGCACTTAGGGAGGCTGAGACAGGAGAATTGGGAGTTCAAAGCCAGCCTCAGCAATGGCGAGGCGCTAAGCAACTCAATGAGACCCTGTCTCTACATAAAACACAAAATAGGGCTGGGGATGTGGCTCAGTGGTCGAGTGCCCCTGAGTTTAATCCCTGGTACCAAAAAAAAAAAAAAGAGAGAGAGAGAAAGAAATGGGAAACATGCCTATAACCTGGCTTACTTGAGAGGCTAATGCATGAGCACCACAAGTTAATGGTCAGCCTCAGCAACTCAGGGAGACTCCTATTTCAACATAAAAAGGCCTGGGGATGTAGCTCAACAGTACAGTGCCCCTGGATTTGTTCCCCAGTACCAGAAAGGTGTGCGGGGCGGGGGGGGGGGGGGGGGGGGGGGG
>PVHX01014000.1:0-15946 GCA_004024805.1 Geosciurus inauris | reverse complement strand
TTCAAGAAATTACATTTTCAAAGGCAGAGAAGTTTGAAACAGTAGTATTTTACTACAGTACATGTGGAAGACAGCAAAACCATTTTGTGAAAGATTTAACCTTGCCCAAAGAGAGGTCTCTTTTGCGTTCAGTTCCTGGAAGTTGATCTCTAAACTGAAACAACCCATCAAATAAAAGTATCTTTGCTACCTAAGGATTTTGAGCCAAGACGGATTAAGTATATGCCAATGATATATAGTATCAGATCAACCTCAGGATGGGCTGTACTACAAACTGAAGTTTGCTATGTGGACAGTGAACCATGTCTATATAATGAGCCTTAACAAAAATTCTGTCACACATCATTGCCAGGCAGAGTTAACAATAACTATGACTACACTAGGAGAAGAAAACTAGAAGCTCTACATTTGGAAGTCTACTAGACTCTGCTCCATGCTTGCTTCCTTCTTTCTTTCTTTTTATTTGAACCCCTGGGTGCTTCACCACTAAGGCACATCCCCAGCCTTTTTTATTTAGACAGGGTCTCACTAAGTTGCTGAGGATTTCAACTCAACTTTGAGAGACTCCAACTCCCTGAAACATGTAGTTTGGGAAGAGGTAGGATTTCTATGCTGCTGGAAATGCAGCTGCAGTTACTAGAAGTAAAAGTTAGCAATGGAATTTAGAACCCTATTCCTGAGGAGCTGACTCACCAAATAAATATTTCAGCCAGTTTAAACTACCACAAACAGACTCAGAGTCACTCCTAAAGGAAAATTTATGTGGGGTAATTATACAGAACCTATATGACCCCTGGTCACAAAGTAGTCCAAACAAGAAAAAGACAAAACCAGGAAACTACTAAACCAGGGAGTTATATATAGTAAGAGAAAACTGTCTCATTTTGTAGATCAACATCATTAGCTTCCTAAAGAAAACCTTTACCAAACTGGATTATGAGAATGATTAAAATAGAGGCAGTACCTTTGGCTTTGAATGCTGTAGAATGGAAGAACATGTTTGAGTTGATGTGGGTTCCAAAGCTCACTACTAAACACCCATTAATTGCTATACATGATCCAGATATAGCACAGATTATTTCTTAGAAGACAACTAGTTTTGGACTCAATAGAAGCCCCTGTTTCAGCTGGGTGCGGTGGCGCAAGCCTGTAATCCCAGCGTTTAGGGAGACTGAAACAGGAGATTCGCGAGTTCAAAGCCAGCCTCAGCAACTGAGAGACGCTAAGCAACTCAGTGAGACCCTGTCTCTACATAAATAACAAAATAGGGCTGGTGATGTGGCTCAGTGGTCAAGTGCCCCTGAGTTCAATCTCCAGTACCAAAAAAAAAAAAAAAAAGCCCCTGTTTCTGCCCTGAGAAGAGCAAATATTCTAAAAATGCCAAATGGAACTCCCCAAAATAAGTATCTGAAACACATCTTACACAAGCTATGCTGGACTGGCACTAATGTTGTTAAGAATAGTCATCTAGGAGCTGAGAGCACTGGCGCACACCTGTAATCCCCAAAACTCAGGAGGCTGAGGCATGAAGATTGCAAGTTCAAAGCCAGCCTCAGCAACTCATCAAGGACCTAAGCAACTTAGTGAGATCCTGTCTCAAAATAAGAAATAATAAGGGCTGGGAACGTGGCTCAATGGTTAAGTGCCCCTGGGTTCAATCACTGGTAACATAAAAGAAAAAAATGAATAGTAGTCTAGGGAGTATGCATCATAGTTGCTGCAAAATCTAGCAACAATCTAAGAAGTCTTATAAGATTTAGTGTCTCAGCCAGGCACGGTGGTCCAAGCCTGTAATCCCAGCACTTAGGGAGGCTGAGACAGGAGAATCGTGAGTTCAAAGCCAGCCTCAGCAATGGCGAGGTGCTAAGCAACTCAGTGAGACACTGTCTCTATATAAAACACAAAATAGGGCTGGGGATGTGGCCCAGTGGTCGAGTACCCTTGAGTTCAATCTCCAGTACCAAAAAAAAAAAAAAGATTTAGTATCTCAGCTTCTCTTTATGAGTCTTAGAGATGATAAGGAAAAATCAGGGAATCATAAGAAAGCAGGAAAAGACAAAGGTAAAACATCAACAGATTTATGTAAGACTTGGATCTTTAGATGGTTATATAAAATCAGAATGAATAAAACAGACATTAGTAGGGTTGAAAGGAAGATCTTTTTTTCTTTTCTTTTTTTTTTTTGGTACCAGGGGATTGAACTCAAAGGTACTTGATCACTGAGCCTTATCCACAGCCCTATTTTGTATTTTATTTACAGACAGGGTCTCTCTGAGTTGCTTAGCATCTCACTGTTGCTAAGGCTGGCTTTGAATTTGCAATTTTCCAGTCTCAGCACCCAAAGTGCTGGGATTACAGGCATGTACCACCATGCCCGGCTGAAAGGAAGGTCTTTTTTTTTTTTTTTTTAGTTGTAGATGGATACAATGTCTTTATTTTGTTGCTTTGTATGTGGTGCTGAGGATCGAACCCAGGGCCTCATGCATGCGAGGCAAGTGCTCTACCACTGAGCCACAGCCCCAGCCCGAAAGGAAGGTCTTAATGAAGCATTACTGGAAGGTCTGATGGAACAACAGGAACTCAAGCTAGTCCCTAATATTAAAGACCCCTAAGTTAGCTCTGGTATCTTTTACCCCAGTTTGAAGAAATTCTAAAAGTTCAAGGAATTTAAAAAAAAAAAAAATGTTAAAATGCCTAGAAGAGGCAAAGTCTTCTAACTCAACCCCCAATTGGGGGACCAAGGCAATAGAGCTGACCTTTGAATGCAAGGCTCAGGGGGTACTGACTCCCTGACTCCACAGTGTAAAATCTATGTAGAACACGTGACTCCCCCAAAACTTAAATACTAATAGCCTGCTGTTGCCCAGAGGCCTTCCCAATAATATAAATGTTGATTAATGTACACTTTATACTATATATATTACATACAGTAAAATATACTAGAGAATATCGAGAGATCATTTTTTACTGTAATATAAAATTTATTGATGAGATGAACTGGTCATGTAGATGAGTATCACAAGGCATTTTAAACAGATACTCCTAATACCTGAGCAATTTAACAGGGGGTGACCACAAAATTACTGCCACAGTACTGTATGTACTACAGTTAATTTCCTGCAGTCATGATTTTATAGTACATCTTTCTGTTTATGTTTTTCTCAACTGAAAATTACAACCTTGTGTTAGGTTAATTAAGTTTTGCTAAATTTTAGTTTTTCATAATAAACTTCTGTATATTTTATGGTGGTAAATGGGAAAATCTTGTTACCTACATATCATATGTTCATAACATATCTAATTTCTTCCTATTTTTTTTGTTCCTCAGCTATTCAGATTACCTGTCCCCCGCCCCCCAGATTGTCAGAAATCTCCAAAAAAGAAAAAAATCCATGTTTAAGTGAACCAATGTAGTTCAAACTCATGTTGTTCAAGGGTCAGCTGTATACATGAATGGATAAAAAGCCAGGTATAGATAAAAGACATCTAACTCCTTGACAGTGAAACCCAATGCACTTTAAGTCCAAAATCTACTGTTCTAATAATTATTAAAGTTAAGTTCTAACAAATGTTAAGGTTAGACAGGGAAGTGATAACAGTTGCTGGGATTAAGGTGAATGTTCACATTAAAATTAAGACATTTTCCCAGCTACTTGGAAGGCTGAGGGGAAAACTGCAAGCTCAAGGCCAGCCTGGTGAACTTAGCAAGACTCTATCTCAAATTAAAATTTAAAAGGAGGCTGTGGGTCTAATTCTGTGATAGAGGACACCTGGGTTTAATTTATGATACTAAAAAAAATTAAATAAAATTACAAGATTTTAACAAACTTTCTGTAAATATGTTACTAGAATGGATAGCATATCTGATGAATGCTTCACCCACCTAGTATTGTAAAATAGAAGGCATAAAGTTCACTGAAAAGCCAGTCTTTTTTTTTTTTGTATTGGGGACTGAACTCAGAAGCACTCGACCACTGAGCCACATCCCCAGCCCTATTTTGTGTTTTATGTAGAGACAGGGTCTCACTGAGTTGCTTAGCGCCTCGCCGTTGCTGAGGCTGGCTTTGAACTCGCGATTCTCCTGTCTCAGCCTCCCTAAGTGCTGGGATTACAGGCTTGCGCCACCACACCTGGCTTGAAAAGCCAGTCTTAATTAGACATGTTAAATGGGAACCACTAGCACTGCTCAAGTACACGGAGGTTGTTAATTTGAGTTAGCACAGGATATATGGTGGAAAAAAAGAAATTATCATTTTAATTAAAAAAAAATTAGAAGCTAGTACCCATGAACTCTCTATATAATATGCCCTGCATAGCTTGTGGGAAAAAGTGAATGGTTCATTGAGACTAACTGTTGACTGTTAAGACTACAATAAAGTAGTGACCACTGCATCAACAATCTTAGTAAAAAATTCATAACTGCCTAGAGTGGTACTCAGTGGCAGAACTTGTACAAAAAAATTTTTATGTCTCCACCTTCACATGGGAGGGATCCAATTTATTTATGTCATATTGCCACAAGGTTACTTCAACTAACTAGCTTACTGTCATAATTTCATTAAAAGACATTTAGATTTGCTACAAGTCTCAAGTGTAATAATACTATATTGATAACATCACAATAATATTAGAAACCTAAGAACAATGTAGGACAAACCTAAATGCAATGGTTGTATGACCAACAGGGATTGGTTAATAAGTCCAGCAAAGGTTTAAAGACTATTCAAATGGTTGTAATTTTTAGAAATAACCTGGGTCATGACATTCCACAGATGAAGAAAAACTGATGTCACCACCTACCTTAAAGCTAAAAAAGCCTAGTGTTTGATTGATAACTCTGAATTTTAAAGAACATATACTGCAAATATGGGAATATCACTAGCTACTGTGATTAAATACCCAGAAGTATAGCTTGTTGCCATTGCCTAGCATTGAGAATAGCATCCCACATATTGCTAGTCTGGGAAAAGATCAAAATTCCAAGTATAATTTCTACTAAACACATATTACCTTTGTAATGTTATAAGTCAAATCATATTTAGAACTATCTATCCACAGTATTTGGAAAATAACAAAACACAACCTGCAGTACATTTTTAGTATATTGTATGCCACAGCTAAAGGCTGACATTCTTCATGTCTGGAATACTCTTCATAATTTCCAGGGAAAGGAGAAAAGGGAGAGAAGAAAGTAGGTGGGGCAGTTGGGCGTTGTGGCGCACTCCTGTAATCCCAGCACCTAGGGAGGCCGAGACAGGAGAATCGCGAGTTCAAAGCCAGCCTCAGCAATGGCGAGGTGCTAAGCAACTCAATGAGACCCTGTCTCTACATAAAATACAAAATAGGGCTGGGGATGTGGCTCAGTGGTCGAATACCCCTGAGTTCAATCTCCAGTACCAAAAAAAAGAATGCAAAGAGGCACTCACTCTTCACATTTGTAAATTGGTATCCTCTTTTCTCCTGCTAACGTTGACTTTGGAACCAAGTAAGGATCTGCTAGATCCTGGGATTACACAGGTTCTACACTAACAAACAGCTCTCTATTAATCAACAGTAAAATCATTTATGGACAGTAGTTCCAAGGCAAATAGAGAGCATCCTTAAAAAGCCACCACTCTTGGGTAAAAACAAATCAGCTCAAAAGGCATGCTATTTCTCCTTAAGTGTGGGTTTTTACTGAGTGTCAGAAGTGAAGATGGTCTTATTATGTGTAATTATAATGCATCAATGAGAATAAAGAAAGGAGAAGTATGAAAGAGAAGGAGGGAAAAGGAGGAGGAGGAAGAGAAGGAAGTAGAATGGTGGTGGTGGTAGAGAAGGTGGTCTTTGGAACAGACGATAAAGAGAAAGATGCTTGTAGGACGGAGTGGTGGTATACCCCTATAATCTCAGTTGCCTGGAAAGCTGAAGCAAGAGGATCAGAAGTTTGAGGTCAGCCTCGGCAACATAGCAAAACCTATATTTAAAAAAATTTTAAAGGAGAAAGATGCTAGTAAAATGAATAATGTATGCTATGCTGAAACCTTGGAACTCTGACCATGAGGGGAACGCTGCAGTATGTTTTGTTGTTGCTGCTTTATGGGGACACTATCCTTCAGGCACAATAATTCTGGCAACAATATTGGCATAATAAATTTGACACGGCAGGGCTGAGGTTGTAGCTTAGTGGTGAAGCTCTTCCCTAGCATGTGTGAGACACTTAGTTCGATTCTCAGCACCGCATGGAAATAAATAAAAACTAAAAGAAAAATTAATAAATAAATAAATTTTACATGGCAAACCTCAAATAACAGAGACCAGTTATAAATTTGTTAATAATAAGAACCTGAGCTATTTAAGTCCAATGACATGGGTTCTGCCAATAGTATACCCAGGAAAAATATAATGGAAATACACACAAAAAGAAAAGTGTGATCTTATGATACAAAACATGGTCATACATCCCTTAACAATGGGACATGTTCTGAGAACTGAGTTATCAGGCAATTTCTTCACTGTGAATGTCAGAAAGCATACGTGCACAAACATACATGGGTAGGATAATCTTATGGGACCAAGATGTATTTGTTTGTATATGTATATACATATATGTATAGACACACATAATATTAAAAAATTGTAGTACCTCCTTGACTATGTTTGGAACATAACTGTATAATGCTGATTGTTGTCTTTGCTCCCTGCACAAAGTTTCTAACAATCTGGAATCTCTGAAGTGGTAAGAGTTTTCTAATATGCTAATGAAATGACTGATTGCTTAGACTCCAGGATAGCCAAAGAAACCACCCAGATGATTAGAGGGTTAGATCTTCCAGTCTTAACCTCTAAGCTTACAGGAAGGAAAAGAGAGTGTGAAGGCTGAGTTGATTATAAATGGTCAATGACATTGTCAATCACATTCACACAGTGAAGTTCCCTAAAAACTTAAAAAGACAGGACTTGGAAAACTTATAGGTTGCTGAATGCATAAAGAGACTGGAAGCTCTGCATTCCTATTTCCCTATGTATCTCATTATCTGGGTGTTCATGTATATTATTTAAATTATCCTTCATAAATAATCAGCAGTAGTAAGTTAAGGATGTCCCTGGGTTCTGTGAGCCATTCTAGCAAATGATCTAGCAAACTCAAGTACAGGGGTCACCAATTTACAAACGGCACCTGAAGTGGGTAGTCTGTGGGAATAGGCCCTTAACCAGTGGGATCTGACTCTTAATTCCAGGTAGAAACAATTCCAGCTGGTGTCAGAGAACTGGTCAATATGAAAGAAAAAATTCACACAAATGGTTAGGGTCCTGTATTAAGCATAAAAGGAAAAAAAGGCTATTTTTTTCCTATATTCAGGCAGACACATTAGTAGATAATTAGGACTTAGATATGAGTAATAAAGGAATGTAGTAAAGGAAAGGAAAAGATCAGAGTTAAACTTTGAGGTGGGGGCAGTTGAAGCAACTCTTTCTTTTCCTTTTTTAGTCCTCTTGGGGTTAAGCCATGCCCAATAAAGCTATTTTTCATGGGGAAAAGTATATCATCTTCCTTTTCTTTTTGCCTGTCACCATCAATTTAGAATACTATATAAGAAATCTGAGTGCTGGGCTGGGATTGTGGCTCAGCAGTAGAGTGCTTGCCTCACGTGTGGGAGGCACTGGGTTTGATCCTCCGCACCACATAAATAAATGAATAAATAAAGGTCAACCAATAACTAAAACAAACAAATAAACAAATAAATAAAAGAAATCTGAGTGCTCAAAAATATACCTCACTGCACCTCTGAGAAAGGTAATCTAGTTTCTGAATGAGACCATTAGAAAATAATCAATGATAAGATTTGTCCCTAAAGGTGAAGGCATCCACAGCATAGTCACTTCATGTTAAACATTAGCCAAATTCCAGGTAAGATAGGACATTTCTGAACTTAACAAAGTAAGGCTATACAGGTTAGTAAGTGTTCCGTTAGAACAGTGAAAGTTGCCATAAAAAGGAACAAAAAGCATTTCCTCCTTACAATCAAGTTTGAGATATTCTGTCTACTGTATTCTGTATTCTGAATACCATATGGGGAAGGGATGAGCATTAAGAAGAGATTTGAAGCCTGATGTCTACTACTTACTATGTATGAGACCTTTAGACTAAAGATTTCTGTAGGCAGATGCTCTCCCTTTAAAATAAGTCATAATACCAGTACTTATAACTCATGAACAGTTGCTATGAATTAAAGGAGCATTCAGCATTCAGAAAAGTTCCTGGCACAAACTGGGCATATTGTTGAATGCCTATAACAAGTTCAGTGACTCAGAAGGCTGAGGCAGGAGGATCTCAAGTTTGAGGCCAGCCTCAACACCTTAGTAAGACCCTATCTCAAAAAAATAAAAAAGACTGGGAGATGTAGCTTAGGGGTTAGGGTTAGAGGGAGGAAGGGAGGAGTGCCTGGCACAAAGTAAAGATGCAGTAATTATTAGCAATTAGAAGTATCAGATCCAAGTAACATGAATTCATTAAAGAAATCATACAATTAACAAGTAGCGGGGGGCTGGGGCTGTAACTCAGTGGTACAGCACTTGCCTGGCATGCATGAGGCACTGGGTCTGATCCTCAGCACACATATAAATAATAAATGAATAAAATAAAGATCCATCAACAACTAAAAAAATATTAAAAAAAAAAAAAAAAGAAGTAGTGGGGCTGGGATTATGGCGCGGTGGTAGCGTGCTTGCCTAGCACACGTGAGGCACTGGGTTCGATAATCAGCACCACATAAAAATAAAATAAAGATATTCTGTCCACTTACAACTAAACAATAAATATTAAAAAAGAAAGAAAGAAATAGCACACAAGCTGGGCGCGGTGGCTCACGCCTGTAATCCCAGCACTTAGGGAGGCTGAGACAGGAGAATCGCAAGTTCAAAGCCAGCCTCAGCAATGGCGAGGCACTAAGCAACTCAGTGAGACTCTGTCTCTACATAAAACACAAAATAGGGCTGGGGACGTGGCTCAGTGGTCGAGTACCCCTGAGTTCAATCCCCGGTACCAAAAAAAAAAAAAAGAAGTAGTAGCACACATCTACAATTCCAGCTACTCGAGGCTGAGGCATGAGGACTGCAAGTTCAAGGCCAGCCTAGACAAGCAACATAATGAGACCTTGGAGGGAGGGCGGGCGAGAGGGAGAGAGACAGACAGACAGACAGACAGACACATACACACACACACACACACACACACACACACACAAAGGCTGACTGAGACTGGCTGACTATTTGTGTGGTTAAACTAACTAACTTCTCCTAAACTTTCTTGACAATAGACTCATAAAATTTATTTCCATGCATGAAGAAATACTGTTCTTTGACAAAACACATTAGAAAATTCTAGACTGTGGACAGACTAAATAATCTTTTTTACTTGTAATAAACAAGTGCCATGGAAGGTGGGAATATTTATTCAAGAATTCTCTTACATACCTGACTTAAGACTTTCAGTACAGTTTCAAAATAGTTCAAATGAAAGACTTGAGATACGTAAATATTACTGATTTTCAGGCTGAAATATGGTTAAAACACAAAGTTCTGTATAAAAGAATAACTATGCTTAGTAAGTATGCTTATTTAGCCGTTTATAAATCCCTAGGTTTCCTGCAAATTAATACATATAACTTGATATTTATTTATGCTTTGATGTTAGGTATCAGTTAGCTGTATCTATGAGAATGTCAGTTAACCGTACCATGAGGATATTGCCTTACAGATTACAGCCTATAATCTAAATACAATGCAGTTGGAAATAGCTTATTTGAACCACGGGAACACAAATAAATAATATAGCTGGGCGCGGTGGCGCAAGCCTGTAATCCCAGCATTTAGGGAGGCTGAGACAGAATCACGAGTTCAAAGCCAGCCTCAGCAACGGTGAGGCACTAAGCAACTCAGTGAGACCGTCTCTACATAAAACACAAAATAGGGCTGGGGATGTGGCTTAGTGGTCGATTGCCCCTGAATTCAATCTCCAATACCAAAAACAAAAACAAAAAACAAATAGTATAATTCCAGTCTTGTAAACCCAATCCTACATAATACATTTTGACAAATATTCATAAGACAATTAGACATGAACATGAAAACAAATAATTCAAAGCACACTACTTCAAGAAATAAAAATTTAGATTTAAAATGCTAAGCGACAAAATTGTGGGGTCAATATTTGCTTTAAGAAGAATAATTTTTAAAGCACTTTTTATATTTGTCAATAATTGAGTATGACTTCTGTACCTATGTTCTTTGTGTTCCAATAGTTGACAGTCTCTACATGTCAATCTATCGCATGTTTCACAGAAGAGTTTCAATTGTTCTTGTTTGTGAACAGGGCAGAAAACAGGGCGCTGACCAGATGCTCCAACAGACTCTGTAGCAAAAGTTTAAAAAAAATAGTTTTTTAACTAAACATAATAAAAATTTTGACAAGTTTTCTAAATTTTTCTTGATGCTGGTATCCAAAACTTATGAAAAAGTAGAAAATGGTATAGAATCAAAAGAGAAAAGTTAAAACATATCTATCTTACCTGAGACATCTTCTTTTTTCCTGATCAAGTGATCTTTAGTGAACTTTACTCTTTGATGTGCTTCAATACATGTCTTACATAGCCACTCTCCACATTCTACACAAAAGCCAACAGCACTTGCATTGTCTTCACAACTGGTACATACCTGTAATAATAAATATTGATCTACATTAAATTTACCAAATAGAGATCCACAAAATAAAACGGGAAACTTTCTAACTTGCTCTCAAAAACACTGGTTAATTCACTATACAAAGAATAAAATTACTGTATTATCCATATCTTCAACAATATCCGTTTCTTTACACATCAAACATTTAATAAAAATCTAAGGCTCAGAACACAAACATTTAATAAAAAATCTAAGGCTCAGAACACAAAGTCTATGTAAAACTTGACTTTTAAAGTAATAACTTCTGTTGTATTTAATGTTTGAGGGTAGAAGAACACCATCCTTTATTTTCAATTTGAAAGAGAACTATAGTGATACTATACTAAACTATTTAACTATCCAAACACATTTTTCTTATACTTCATATTTTTATATCAAGACATTACTATAAAAAAAAATTGAGAAGCATACCTGTTCTGATTTTTCATCAGAACTGCTAGGGGCTTCTGATGTGTCCTTCACAAAATAATTATCCACAAGGTCTATCTGTCTGCATTCTTGGCGGCATACTGGGCACCGTATTACACCAACTACAACACAAAATGGCAACATTAAATAATGTTCTTTAAGGGAAATAAAAGGAAATTGTGAATGATGCCCATATGGAAACCATTCATTTACCACACACAAGACCCAAGAAATGAGCATCAAGAACTACGTAAGCCAGGAGAGGTGGCGTACACCTGTAATAACAGAGGCTCAGGAAGCTGAGACAGGAGGATCATGAGTTCAAAGCCAGCCTCAGGACGGGCAAAGTGCTAAGCAACTCAGTGACTAGGGATGTGGCTCAGTGGTCGAGTGCCACTGATTTCAATCCCTGGTACCAAAAAAAAAAAAAAAAAAAACTATGTAGAATAACCCACTGAGTTATTTCAGTGGGGGGAGGGGGGTGATACCCTATAGAAAGAGAAAACAAGTGTTAAAATGCCCCAAAACAGTGCTTTTTTATTATAAGATGCAGTTGGCAGAATGGCCCCAAAAGAAATCCTTACCTTTGAAATCTATAAATGTTACTTTACCAGGCAAAGGAACTTTGCAGATGAGACTAGATTAAGGCTCAAGATGAGAAATATTTCTGCATTGTCCAAAAGGCCCTAAATGTAATGAAGTGATTCTAAATGTAATGAAGTAAAGAGGGAGGCACATGCAAATTAGAATACAGACAAGCAGAAGGAAACTGATAACGGAAACAAGTTAAAGTGTTGTACTTTGAAGATGAAGGAAAGGACGACAAGCCAAGAAAGGTAACCACTAGAAGCTGGAATACACAAGGAAATAGATTTTCTCTCCCAGAACCTGTGGAAGGAATCAATCCTGCAAAAACTTTGGCTTTAGGCAAAACTAAAACTGATTTCAAACTTTCAGCCTCCAAAACTATAGGAGAATAAGATGTCTTTTGTTCTAAGAAATCAAGTTTATGGTAATTTTGTTACAGTAGCTATAGAAAACTAAAATACAATCTATCACCTTAAATTATGACTTGGTTTAGAGATTAATTTATGCTACTGTAGAAAGATCATTAGTGCTACCAAAACTGCTGAGGTAACATATGGAAACTAAAGAACTTTTTAAAAAAAGCACCAAAGTCAATACAACAATCTACTATGTATCAACAGTATTGAAGATAAAGTGAAAATGACATAGTTCTTGCCTTTACGGAAGAGCTGAAGACTATAGTGTATTGTGTTTATAGTTTATTGTGTGTACAACTACAGAAAGCATCAAAGACTGGGTTATAGCCCTAAGAGTTGTGTAGTATATAAACTATAGTCATTCTGATGGAAAATGAAAATGTAAATAAAACCTGAATCTAAAACTAAGAATTATCATCACATCCCACAAAAACTACACATTGTTAAAATAAACTCAAATATTTAATTACATATTTGAAAACAAAATAATTTTGTTTATGTAACATTTGGTAATTATTTTACAAGTATGATATCATATAAAATGCATACAAAGATTTTGTTCAAAGAAAATACACAGTATTTAAAACCAAAGGAAAAAACAAGGGGTAAAGAAAAGGGAAGAAGATGGTAAATGTTTTCACATTTGAAGTGACATGAATTAAATATCTTTCAAGAAATACAATGATTACAAAGGAGATATAATTAACTCTAGGGGCAAAGATATGGGAACAACTATTTTTATTTCGGGGTGGGGATGGGAGGCTATACTAAAGATTGAGCCCAGGGGGGCTGGGATTGTAGCTCCGTGGTAGAGCGCTTGCCTCGCATGCGTGAGGCCCTGGGTTCGATCCTCAGCACCACCACGTACAAAGCAATAAAATAAAGACATTGTGTCCATCTACAACTAAAAAAATATTTAAAAAAAAAGATTGAGCCCAGGGCACTCTACCAATGAACAATATTCCTGGCCCTATTTATTTTGAGACAGGGTCTCGCTAAATTGTCCAGGCTGGTCTGGAACTTGAAATTCTACTTGTCTCAGCCTCCTGAGTAGGTGGGATTACAGGCACATACCACCAAACCCAGCTATCGCAAACTCTTAGAATGAAACAGGTTAACTTTTTGCTGAAGAGATTATACTTACCTGGAGTTTTGAAGAATAAACATGCATTTACTAGTGTGCAAGAAAGAATTTGCTTGGCAGCCTGAGTTATTCAAATTTTGCACATTCCTAAGAAAGACTTGTCTCAGGACTGGCCCTTGAATGGTTCCTAGGAGATGACCTCTGAACCAATGGAAAAATCTGCCTTGAATGTTTTTAATGTGTTGGAGGCGACAGGCAGCCATATACTTTTAAAGGGTTTATGCCAATAGTATGACTTGGGGGGAATGTCTGTTTTAGTATACTTGAGGCCTACTGTGTTCATATTGACTTCTGGGTGGACTGGCATTCAAGTTGCTACTGTCAGCCATATAAAGGATTCATCTCTTGAAGACTGATCCCCCAATAAAAACCCTCAATCCCAGGGCTCAGGTAAGATTCCCTACTTGGCAATATGCTGTGTATTATCCCACATTTTTTCCTAGGATAATTATGCACCTCACAGTTTAACTACACTAGAAGGGAACATCTGAAAGCTTGCATCTTCTTTCTCTAGGGCACCTTTTCTCTTTGCCCATTTTAATATGTATCCTTAAAATGTAACAGAACAGTCAGAAGTATAACCATTTTTCCAAGTCCTGAGAATCCTTCTATTAGATTATCATTGCCAAGTTGATGGGACGCCCCAACTCAAGAAAGAAAAAACAGGTGCAAAAAGGATAGCACACATAAAGTTTACTAATTTTAAAAAGCAAACAACAAGAGGCTATAAAAGCATAAAATATGTATATATACACATATAATTGCATACAAAAATATTTTAAAAGTTAATGTAGGGGGCTGGGGTTGTAGCTCGGTGGTACAGTACTTGCCTAGCATGTGTGAAGCCTGATTCACAAAAATTGACTTACAAAAACTACTGTAGAAGCCAGGCACAGTGGCGTAAGCCTGTAATCCCAGCACTTAGGAAGGCTGAGACAGGAGAATCGCGAGTTCAAAGCCAGCCTCAGCAACAGTGAGGTGCTAAGCAACTCAGTGAGACCCTGTCTCTACATAAAACACAAAATATGGCTGGGGATGTGGCTCAGTGGTTGAGTGCCCCTGAGTTCAATCTCCAGTACCAAAAAAATGAAAGGAAAAAAAAAAAAACTACTGCAGAGGAGCTGGGGTTGTGGTTCGGTGGTAGAGCGCTTGCCTGGCATGTGTGAGGCACTGGGTTCAATTCTCAGCACCAAATATAAATCGATCAATCAATAAATAAATGAATAAATAAATATCCAACAATAAAATATTGTAAACATATGTTAAAAAATAAAAATTTTTAAAAAACTACTGCAGACATGGGAACTTTACTTACTGCTCCCTATGCCCCTTGTCTAGTGTTTCCCAGCCCAACCTTGCTATACTCTGCACTCTGCCCTCACTCAAGAATTTTAATTTCCATTTGAGAATGAAGGCTGCGCTGAAGATAGGAGCCAAACATGGTCAAATTGCATTTACATTAATATAAGATTTTACTATAAAAGTTATATGTATCAGTTCATTTAGACTTCCTAAGAGCCCTGTTAAAGTAGGTTCAGTGACTGCACACACTGGTAAGGAGAAAGAGGGTTAGAGAGACCAGGAAACTTTCTCAAGACCATATAGTGATATAAATGGGGGGACAAGCAACATCTGAAACCAAAATGTGTGGGTCTATAGCATGAGCTTTTTTTAAATTGGGTTTTTAGTTATACATAACATTAGGATTCATTTTCACATAATTATAAAAGCATGGGATATAATTTACTCTAATTCAGTCACCAGTACTTCCCCTTTCCCTCCTCTCTACTGATTTTTCTCCTATTTTTTTAATAGGTTTTTAAAAATTAGAGTCTGTGGATACACAAGATGAGATTCACTGTGGCCTACTCATATATGCACATGGAAAAGTTAGGTCAGATTCATTCCACTGTTCTTTCCTTATCCCATGCCTCCACCTTCTACCTCAACCCTTTCTTCTACTCCACTGATTTTTCTTCTATTTTAATAGAATTTTCCCACCCTCTTTCATTTTGGACTAGCTTCCACATATCAAAGAGAACATTCAACCTTTGACTTTCTGGGTCTGGGTAATTTCACTTAGCATAGTAGCCTTTAGTGCCATTCATTTACCAGCAAATGCCATAATTTCATTCTTCTTTATGGCTGAATAATATTCCACTGTGTATATAAACCACATTTTCTTTATTACAGCATGAGCTCTTAAAAACTATGCTAGCATAACTTTCTAATTAAAAAGTTGGTCTACTACAAAGAAGAACTAACTCCAATACTCCTCAAATTATTCCATGAAATAGAAAGGGAAGGAACCCTTCCAAACTCATTCTATGCGGCTAGTTATCACCTTGATCCCAAAACCAGACAGAGACACATCAAAAAAGGAAAACTTCAGACCAATATCCCTGATGAATATAGATGCAAAAATTCTTAATAAAATTTTGGCAAATCGCATACAAAAGCATATTAAACAAATAGTGCACCACGATCAAGTGGGGTTCATTCCAGGGATGCAAGGTTGGTTCAACATACGGAAATCAATACATGTAATCCATCACATCAATAGACTTAAAAATAAAAATCACATGATTCTATCAATTGACGCAGAGAAAGCATTTGACAAAATACAGCACCCCTTCATGTTCAAAACACTAGAGAAACTAGGGATAGT
>PVHX01013999.1:0-52276 GCA_004024805.1 Geosciurus inauris | reverse complement strand
GGCTGAGACAGGCTCAGCAATGGTGAGGCGGTGAGTTGCTACGCAACTCAATGAGACCCTGCCTCTACGTAAAACACAAAATAGGGCTGGGGATGTGGCTCAGTGGTCCAGTGCCCCTGAGTTCAATCTCCAGTACCCCAAACAAAACAAAACAAAAAAAAGCACTGCTGATTACCAATTGTGAATTTTACCAAATAGGAAAATTCAAAAACACTGAATACTCAAATAGTAAGGACTGACTATATAGAAGAAAGGCAATTTCTACATATATAAATTTAACAATTCTATACCTAACTTATTAATCTAATCAACGGAATAAGCTAAAACTAGTATCAATATTATAAGCAGCTCATTTTCAAAAATCAATGCATCCCATTACTCAAATAAAACTAATTTTCATTTTAATATTTGTAACATTACACATTTTTTAATACTTTTTTTGGTTGTAGATGGACATAATACCTTTATTTATTTTTACGCGATGCTAAGGATTGAACCCAGTGCCTCACACACGCTAGGTGAATGCTCTACCACTGTGCACAACCATGGACCATTTTAACACTACAAATTTTGATAATTTTATAACATGTTTTTGTAGATGAATAAGTTTTTAACTCTTTATTTTAAAATGAGTATAGATTCATAGGAAGTTGCAAAAACAGTAGGGATAAGCCCTGTGTCCCCTAATCCAGTTTCCTCACATTTTATTTGACTATAAATATAGTATCAAAACTTGGAAAATAACCTTGGTACAAATCCACATACTTTCTTAAGATTTTACCAGTTTCATATGCACATATGCACTTATGTGTAGTTCTATGCAACTACTGCAAATGCAGAATTATTCCATTACCACAAAGATATCCTTTGTGTAATTCCTTTGTATATTTAACAATAACAGATAGTATAAGTTATGTAATGATGCAATATATATTCACTATATATACATTATATGTAAAGTATATATAACATATATAATGTGTATATATATAGTCAAACTAACAACACCCTTCCCCATTTCCCTTCCCTGTCCCTATGTCCTGGAAATTAATAATCTGTTCATTTCCATACTTTTGTCATTTCAGGGATGTTTTCTAAATGAAATTTTGTAGTATGCAAAGTGTGGAAAATTCATTTTTCCCCACTCACTGCCCTCAAGATCCAACCAAGTTGTTTTATCAGATCATTTCTTTTTATTGTTGAATAGTATTTTATGGTACCAATGTGCCAGATTTTAACCATTCACTCATTGGAAATTTGGGTGGTTGCCAATTTTTAGCTATTACAAATAAAGTTGCTAGTACCATTCCTGTACAGGTTTTTGTGTGTACCTAAGTTTTCATTTCCCAAGGATAAATGCTCATATTGCTGTTTCATATTGTAGGTGAAATGTTTAGCTTCTAGAGAAACAGCCAAAATTTCCAGAGTGCCTGTGCTATCTTAATAATCTCACTGGCAATAAACCAGTGATTTAGTTTCTTTATATCCTCACCAGCACTTGGAATCATTATCCTTTTGTTTTAGTTGTATAGTTATAATTCATGGTGGTTTCCATAGGCATTTTTTTAAAAAATATTTTTTAGTTGTAGATGGACACAATGTCTTTATTTTATTGCTTTGTATGTGGTGCTGAGGATCGAACCCAGGGCCTCACGCATGCGAGGCAAGCGCTCTACCACTGAGCTACAATCCCAGCCCCCATAGGCATTTTCTTAATGGCTATGAGGGCGAACATCTTTGTATTTGCCTATTTGCCATCAGTATATTCCTTCTATTGAAAGTCTGTTCATGTCTTTTCTTGTTTTCTAATTGGTTTCCTTTTTTGTTGACTTTTTCTTTCATTTCTTTTGGATGGTGAAGGGTGGAGGCACTACTAAATCAAAGAAGCAACAAAGGACTCTCTGGTCAAAATCTTGCAGGGCTTAAATCCTAACCCTACCAGAAGCTGCATTTTTTGTTTATGGTTAGTGACCTCATTTTTCTGAGCTCAGGTTCTTCAGCTGTAAGTTATTGGAGGTTTTATTGACTTTCAAAGTGATTTATATGTTCTACCTATGAGTCATTCATCAGAATCATGATTTATAAATGTTTCCCACCATTCTTAGCTTGTGACAAGGTCTTTAACAGAGCAAAATTTTCCAATTTTGATGAAGTCAATTTGCTGACTTTTTAAAAAGGACCGCGCTTTTAGTATCTAAGAACTTTTCATCTAGGCCAAGATTCTGAAAATGTTTTCAGTTTCATAGTTTCAAATTTTACAATTAAACTCAGGAATGATTTTGAATTATTTTTTTATGTAAAGTTAGGGTGAAGTTCATTTTTTTTGGCCTATGGAAGTGTACTTACTTGCTCTCTAGCAACATCTATCTACCTTTCCTCAACTGAATGCATCTCTATTGAGAATCAGCTGAAAGAAAATCAATTTGGCATATTTCTGTGGGTTTATGTCTGGAATCTGTTCCACTGCTGTATGTCAGTCTGCCAGTATCACATTCTAATTACTGTAGTTATAGTGAGACTTCATATAATAGGATAACCCCACATTTCTATTATAAAATTGTTTCGGCTATTCTAGTTTGCTTTCCTTTGTAAATGTCAGAATAAGCTTGTATATTTATAAAACATCTTTTTTTTTGGTACTGGGGATTGAACTCAGAGGTATTGACCACTGAGCCACATCCCCACCCCTATTTTGTGTTTTATGTAGAGACAAGGTCTCAGTGAGTTACTTAGCGCCTCACCATTGCTGAGGCTGGCTTTGAACTCGTCATTCTCCTGTCTCAGCCTCCCTAAGTGCTGGGATTATAGGCGTGTGCCACTGCGCCCCGCTTATAAAACATCTTGTAGGGTTTTTGCTAGGAACGGCAATAAAGTTACACTTAAATTTGTGGTGAACTGACATCTTCATTATGCTAAGCCTTTTAATTCATGAACATAGTACCTCTCTCAATTTATTCATATTTTGTTTTTTAAATCAGAGTTTTGTAGTTTAAAGCATAAAATTCTTATGCCTTGTTCACTTTATGCAGTTTCATTTTTTTGAGCTATTGTAGATAGCATTATTTTAAATTTTGATTTCTGTGTTCTTTGCTAGTACACAGAAATACAATGAAATATATCTATTTGGTCTTGTATCCAGTGCCCTTGCTGAACTTAATAGTTCTCTCTCTTAGCACCTCCTTGTCTCTCTGCCCCACCCCTTTCCTTGTTTTGTGGATTCCTTGGGATTGTCTAGGCAGACCATAAGACTTAAATAGTGTCAGTTTTATTTCTTCTTTTCTAATCTGTATGCCTTTTAATTTCTTTCCTTGACTTTCTGTGCTGGCTGAAACTTCCAGTATTATGTTGAACAAAAGTGTTCATAAAACAAAGTCTAGGCACAGCGGTGTGTGCCTGCAGTCCCAGCTATGTGGGAAGATGAGGCAGAAGGACTGTAAGTCTAAGGAATTTAAGACTAGTCTGAGGAGCACAGTAGAACCCTGTCTCAAAAAAAAAAAAAAAAAAAAAAGATTGGAGAACATTCATTATTTAGTTTTAGTGTGTAATTCATCTTTTTTTTTTTTTTTTTTTTGCTGGGGGTGTGTTTTTTGGTAGGAAGTCTGGACCAGCTGTCATTTCTCAGCGGCAGGCATCCAGTCTGAGATACTGAAGAAACAGACAATCCAGGGAACTATTATATCATACCCCAAATCTCAGTTCCTTAGATGGTCCATAGACTTCTTTTTACCTTTGCAAATCTTACATTTGTTTTACACATAACATCCTCCCAGTAAATACACTAAAATCCTGGAAGAGTACACGTGTGTATTCTATTTTGGGCAGAAACAGAGGTATATGTGCATTTAATAAATTAAAGATTTGATTTAACCTAATTTCATACAGAGTGAAAACAGGAGATGCATATAAGAAAGAATCAGGAATTCAGTAATAGTTATTTAAAAAAATACACATTCCATAGAAATTTTACCTTTCCCTGCTCTCCTCTTAATCTTTGGAATAGTGAACTTCTTCAAAGGACTGACTTCTATACCAGTAATGAATAAAGGTTCACTGGCTGAACTCATTTTCCATAATGTCTTGTGCTTGGCAATCCCATTCATTTCCATTTTGTTGGCCTAAAATCAACCCAAAGTTATTAAACAAAACGTGAATAAATACATAAAAGGCAATGGCAAAAAAATCATTTAAGAGTTCTTAAATGGAATTGAATTATGATATGTTCTTTGTCATACTGCAAACACATTTCAACCTCAATTTGCCAGGTTACACAAAATAGAAAATGAAATAATTTTGATTTCATATAATTTAAATACATTTATTCTTTTTGTTTCTAACATACCTTTTCCTTGTAACTCATAAAACTGTAATTTCTTCCTGAAAAACTTGAACTTACAGATACAACAACTTTTACAAACCTATGGTAAAATCTTGCTAACTATTCTTTTTTTTTAATTTTTTTTTTTTTTTGTAGATGGACACAATGTCTTTATTTTATTGCTCTGTATGTGGTGCTGAGGATCGAACCCAGGGCCTCACGCATGCGAGGCAAGCGCTCTACTGCTGAGCCACAATCCCAGCCCCATAACTACTCTATTCTTTTAAATTATCTTTCCCATAAACTTCTGTTACTAAAATGATATCCTCTTTAAATCAGAATCTCTGGCTTTAGGAGAAACTTATGGGAGTTATAAACCAATTACTGCATGACTATCCCTACAATTAGTTAATGGCTAACAATAGTCAATTGCTTACTGACTACTGACCCATAATATCATTCTACAAATGCTTAAGATAATATCATATATTGGCATATTAGTGGTAAAAATATTTCTCCCATTTTTCTCCTTTCTTTTTCTTTTCATTCCTCACACCCCCACATACGTATACAAATGCTGATTCCTGAACTCTCAAGCAAAATTCAAACCATATGTAAGAGGGAAGCTATCACGCTCACAAAGAAATTAAAAAAGTCATTTTTCATACCATTTCATAGTATGGTTCATGGGCTTTCAGTTGCTTAGTTCAAACATTAGATCACAATGCAAATTAAATGCCATAATTCTACAGAAGGATCATAAAGGATAACATTCTATATGAGGTTCACAAAGGATCCCCCCAGTCCCCACCTTTCATGTGCCCTTTATAAAAGGTAACCTTGAACTCTTCCAACTACAGATCAGAATAGGGAACAGGGAGAGATTACTGGAAGGTAGAGAAAAAAAATTATCCCTTTCATCTAGCCATGCTGACAAACTCTAGTAGGGGTGTTGCCTACACTTAAGATATACCAGCTCTAGGGAGAGCTGTCAAGACTGCCATGTTCATCTGGCAGTTTACTAAAGGCAAGAAGGAAAAACAATTTATGTAGACTTATATTACAAAAAAAACTCTTCAATTAGTTATGGTCTATATTAACAGGATATAAAGGCATAAGAAAATCAGTGAAATATACTTTATGGGAAGAGCCAAGTACTGGACAATCCTCAATATTTCATTTAGAGTGAAATTATATATTCAGGGAAGCTGTATGATTGACTTCAGGCACATACTTTGTTACAAAATATTCCTCTAATAGAATTTACTAATAAAAGAGCCTTCAGAGATTAACTGTTTTTGTTCTTCAGTGCTAAGGCCAAAAACTGAGTTTCATACTGATGAAAGATGAGTATTCACAGCACAAAAGTATTCAATATTCTCAATTAAGTCCCATTCTGCAATTTTTCAATTATTACTCTTTCAGTTAGGAATAATACCCTTTTTATTTCAGCCTAAACAAATCAGCCATAATAAAGTGGTAATAAATTCACACATTTCTTTACACTCTCTTCTCACAGGCCCATAACCACTTCATTTACATTATTTTTTACATACACATAAAAACATTAAATATAATAAAATATATAACACAATAGTCCTAGAAATACTACATGTATTTATAATATTTACTTATATATAGGTAAAAATAAAATCAGGAAATTTGAATCCTAAGGGTTTGTGCTGAGCAGGCTGTCCTCTGGGATATTCTAGGTGAGCATGAGACAGCAGGAAAAATCCATTCTAAAAACTTCAGCAACAGTAAATGCACAGGGCAATGGATGCAGGAAGTCCTTAATAGATATTCAAACAAATGAATGAACTAAAGAATAAACAAAGGAACCAAAAATAGGTTCCCCAACAAATAAAACATGTACTCATATGGGTTTTAAGAGAGTGTTTGTTGCCAGGCATGGAGGAACACACCTGTAATCCCAGAGACTCAGGAGGCTGAGGCAGGAGGATCACAAATTCAAAGCCAGCCTCAGCAAAAGCGAGGCAATAAGAAACTCAGTGAGGCCGTCTCCAAATAAAATACAAAATAGGGCTGGGGATGTAGCTCAGTGGTGGAGAGCTTGAGTTCAATCCCCTGTAAACCGCACCCCCCACAAAGCGTGTTTATTATGAACAAACTTAAGCCAATATACTTAAAGATTAGATGAACAAAGTCTTAGAAAATGTAACTTACTAAAACTGATTGGAGAAGAAATTAAAAAGAATGGATAATCCCTACTATTAATAAAAAGCAGTAGTTACAAATTGATTCTAAAAATAAAGAAAACATTAATACATCATAAATAGCTGAGTTTATCTCAGCTGTGGGTGATCTGACAATGGGAAATACATACATTTTATTTATTTATGTAAGCCAATTAGAGAAAATCAAATGATTTTCTCAATAGATTTTCTCAATAGATTCAGAAAAAAACACACCTAGTCAAACTCAAAATTCATTTGTGATTCTTAAAAATAGTCTTAGTAAATTGGAATAGAAATAGTCATACCTAGATTTTAGATGATAACTGAATATTTATAGCAAATGGGTTAAGTATCAGAAGCACCCTAACACTTAGAATATAATGATACTTGTTATCACTTTCCTTTTAACAGCATATGAAAGGTGCTCACATGAGTCAAAAACAAGAAATAAAAGTTATTAAAAAACTTTTAAAAAACTAAAGGGGAAAAGTGAAACTTGGTTCTGTGGACAGGGGAATTTCTGTAAATGAAAAAGAGTGAGTCTCAGAAGCTAAAAGGAACTCCAGACCCAAATACTAGACAAGAGTAAGATAAAATATGACTCAGAAAGGTGAAATGTTATAATGGTTCAAATTTTAGTTCTGTCATGAATTAAAAATGTTGGGCAAATTGCCTGGTTTCTCTAAGGCCAATAATAATAATATGTCATATGGTTGCAGAAACTGGTACACAATAACTACACACAACTAACTTAAATGTCATCCTGATCCTGTGCTATGGAACCAAATTATGGAGTTTGTTAAGAAGTACAGTACAGGGGCTGGGACTGTGGCTCAGTGGCAGAGCGCTTGCCTCACATGCGTGAGGGACTGGGTTCGATCCTCAGCACCACATAAAAATAAATAACAAAATAAAGATATTGTGTCCATCTACAACTAAAAAATAATAAAAAAAAGAAGTACAGTACAAGGGGCAATACTGGGGAATAATATTGGCCAAATCATATTGTTATATTGTATACATGTACAAATATGTAACAAGTCCCAGCATTTTGCACAACTATAATGCATCAATAAAAAATATGTAGAACTGGGCCCAGTGGAACGTGCCTGTAATCCCAGAGGCTCAGAAGCCTGAGACAGGAGGATCAGAAGTTCAAAGCTAGCCTCAGCAATTTAGGGAGGCCCTAAGCAACTCAGTGAGATCCTGTCTCTAAATAAAATATAAAAAAGGGCTGGGGATGTGGCTCTGTGGTTAAGTGCCTCTGGGTTCAATTCCTGGTATTAAAGAATATTTTTAAAAAGCAGAAAAAAAATTATTCATTCAGGGGGCTGGGGTGGTGGCTCAGTGGTAGAGCACTTGCCTAGCATGCATGAGGCACTGGGTTCGATCCTCAGCACCACATAAAAATAAAACTCCATCAACAACAACTAAAAAAATATTTAAAAAAAATTTAAAAAAATTATTCATTCACTCTCTGCAAAGAAGTATAGTACTGCTAGGCATGGTGGTGCACAACTATAATCCTAGAAATTTGAGGCCGAGGCAGGAGGATCACAAGTTCAAGGCCAACTTCCGCAACTTGGTGAAACCCTGTCTCAAAAACAAAAACAAAAACACTAAAAACTAAAAACTGGGGATGTAGCTGAGAGGTAAAACATCCACCACCCCTCAAGAATAAATGTTTACAAAAATATTGTAAAAATATACAAGTTAGAAGTCAGGGATGTTGATTCTATTTCTACCTCTGCAATTAACTAATGATGAGACTTTGGGAAAGTCCTAACTTTTTTCTGTGTGCATTATGCATAGTAACATATTTTTTCAGAGACAAATTAGTGGTAAAGAAAATAAATTAATGTCAAATAGCCAGTCTAAAGACTTAATCTTTTCATGGTCTATTTTAAGAAGACATCTGTACAATTTCTGAAGACAATCCTTAAAATTTATGAACTTGAGTTCTTCAGACTAGAAATTACAGACCAGAGATTTAAGACAAAAACTTGCAAAAATCTTTTACCTAATCAGTATCAGAAAGTCTTAACAGAACAATGTTTCAACTGAACAACTGAGCAAGCCAAAGTTCTCTTAAGAATCAACAGCTGGGCTGGGTTGTGGTTCAGTGGTAGAGTGCTTACCTAGCATGTGTGAGGCACTGGGTTCGATTTATTCTCAGCACCACATAAAAATAAATAAAATAAAGGTATTGTATCTATCTACAACTAAAAAAAATAAAAATAAAAAAAGAATCAGTAGCTATCAGTTGTGAAAAAATTTTCAAATGGGACAACTCATGAAAAATTCAGATATACAAAACATAAATGAGAAAATTTTCAGTTCATTCAAACTTGCCCATAAATTCTTGTTAAATTACCATAACACCTCTAAAAGTTTACTAATGTCCCTTTTTTATAAAAAGAATGCATCAGCATCAAGGTCTTTGGGCAAACAACGTTCTGCTTTTAAAATTTTCTTTTGTTTGTGCCAAGTACTGATTTCTTATTCACTGTCCGCCCCTAATACACTTTAATAAAAAAGTCTACTTTAAAATATTAAAGAAATTATTGTAATAATGGCAAAAACCATCCCTCTTTAAGTAATCTTAGGAAAGAGTTCATGTTTAATAAATAATATTTTTGGAACTTTAAACACAAATACAAATTCTTTTGCTGGGTTCTAAATGGTGGGGATACATAATTACTTCTAGTAAACACAAGGTTAAATCAGGTCATACAGATGGTAAATTACATAAATACTTAGATTAAGTCAAGAATTCCTCAATTAAGTCTACACAATGTGGAGATTAAATACACTGTAGTCCAGTGTTTCCCTTTATTGATCAAGAGTTGGCAAACCCGTGGGACAAATCCAGACTACTAACTGCTTTTGTAGGAACTATAAGATAATGCTTTTCATATTTTTAAATGAAAAAAATCAAGAATGTTTCATGTCACAAGAATAATTCTATGAAATTCAAATTCCATAATAAGGTTTTACTAAAACACAGCCTTGACTCTGTAGCTGCTTTCCTGTTAGATGAGCATAGTTGTGTGGCACAGATAGAGCAAAATAGTGAAATATTTAGTACCTACACCTTTATGGAAAAAGTTTGCCAACTCTGTTGTGGATTAACCAACTTAAATATCAAGGAGTTGGAACTAAATAAAAATTAAGTCTCATGATTTCCATTTTAGAGCTCTTTCTCTTACACTCCATTGTCTCATTCACCTCTCTACTGTATTCTCATTATCTTCCCTGTAGACTTTGTTTCTCGGTATTCTTCTCAACAGCATTTCAACAGGCTCAAACATGATCATTTAAAAACAAAATGAAATTTACCAGGGTCATGTTCGCCCTTGTCTAGCTTACTTCCCACTCCCTTCTCAATATACTTTGATTTCCACCTCCATTACTCTACCCAAGTCGCCAATAACTTCCATATCAGTTTCTTACTCCCAGAATATGCTTCTGTCTCCTAACTTACCTGGCCTGTCTGTGTTTGGTCACACTCTTTGGTCAATTTGTTCTTGAAATAATACAGTCATCACCAGACTTCTATGACTTCATAATCCTGATTTTACAGCTACCTTTCAAGAGCTACTATCTTACTCTCTGAATAACTCATCTGTCTCTATCTGGCCTTTATAACTGCTTTAATTACTTTTCTTATGAGAAAAAAAGAAAATGTTATATTTAAATTTTTTTAAAAAAATTCATGAATCAAATGTGACACTTTACATACTTGATAAAATAAAAACAGAACCTTGTGTGGGGCTGGGGTGGAGCTCAGTAGCAGAGTGTGTGTCTAGCATGTGTGAGAGCCTGGGCTCTATCCCTAGGACCATGTAAAATTAAAACAAAACAGAACAAAAACCATGCTTTTAATTTCACATACTTTTGTTATCAGTGAAGTTTTTAAAACTATTACTGTTTTTTGCTTTCTATAAAATCATCTATTCCCACCTCTTCCTCCATTTTTTAAAAACAGAAGATGGTCATTTTCAATTAATAATCTGTAAGGACTATATATAGTTTTGTCTGTCATATATATTACAATATTTTTCTTTTTAATTTTGTTAATAGTGTCTTCCCATAGAAAAATTTTAATTTTTGTGTAGTCTAATTTCTTAATCTTTTGTTTTATATATAATCACTATGAGTGTACGAGAGTTCTACTTGTTCCCTATTCCTACTAACAATTATGGCAGCACACTTTATGTTTTGCCAACCTGATAGATACTAATTTCTCATTGTAGTTAGTTTGCATTTACCAATTTTTTGGTGTGGCTGATTATTTATTGAGTATACTACTGCTCATTTGTGTTTTCAAATCTGTGAAATGCATTTTCAAGTGTTTTGCTGTTGTTTTGGTACTGGTGATTGAATCCAGGGGTGCTTGACCACTGAGCCACATCCCCAGCCCTTTTAATTTTTAATTTTGAGATAGGGTCTAAGTTGCTTAGGGCCTCGCTAAACACAGTCAAGTTTTTTTTTTTTTTTTTTTTTTAGATGTTGATGGACCTTTACTTTATTCATTTATTTATATATGGTGCTGAGAATCGAACCCAGTGCCTCATACATGCGAGGCAAGTGCTCTACCACTGAGCCACAGCCCCAGCCCCCACAGTCAAGTTTTAAAACTATTTTTCTATCATGTTGTTTATCTGCAAGACAGCTTTATAAGAGATACTATCCCTTTGCCAGTTACACTTGTTGCAAATAATTCCCCCTCTTGTGTCTTCATTTTTTTGGGACAGAAATGTTTAATGTAGTGAAAACTACGAATATTCTTCTATATCTTTTCTTTCCTTTTTTTTGTTTACTTCTGGTCAATTTTAAGAAATAATTCTGCCCAAGGTTATAAACCCAATCTTCTCTTTAAAAATGTATAATTTTTAGCCTATTACCTTTAAATCTTTACTTTCTACAATTCATTTTTGTTTAAGGTAAGAAATTCAGGTTCAGTGTTTCCATATGAATATTAAACTGTGCTAGCATTTATTTCAACAACCTCTTCTGTTCATATTTATAATGCTACCTCTGACATAAATCAACTATTGATATAAGCATAAATTTGGGGCTTTCCTCTCTGTTTCACTGGTGTCTTTCTACATTCCTTCTTCAACACCAGGTTCTAATAAATCTTAATATATGTTGGGGCAAAGTCAAAAGAAAGGAAGAAAACAAATCTTGTTTTTAAACAGCATCTTTGCACTTATATACACATTTTAAATTAGGCATGACTATTAAGAAATCATGCTTAGGTTTTAATCGGAATTTCACCAAACCTAGTGATGGATTTGGGAGAAAAGACACAGTTATGTTAGTTTTTCCATATGGAAACATAGTATATTTTTCCACTTGTTCATGTCAGTAATGTTTTCTACCAATAAGTTCTATCATTTTTTCCACGATCATTTAATGTATCTTTTAAAGTATTTATTTTAAGGTACTTAATAACTTTCATATGTTTCTTTAAAACTGTGTGCAGCTTTAAAAGCTACATTTTATTCATATTTATTAAATTATGTTGACAATAAAAAAGGCTAACATGTATATAATACCAGGTATCAGACACTTTTCTAAGTGCTTTAAACATATATTGATCCATTTAATCCTCACAATGTCTCTATGAGATACCTTTAAACATTAAATTAGAAAACAGATGTGCAGGGAAGTTAAAAAATGTGCCTCAGGATACACAGCTAGGAATGTTACATGTGGAATTCAAAGTCAGCCTGTGCAATGCCAGAATGAATGCCCTCAACAAGAGGGCAAACTGACTTTTTGATAAACCAGTTTCTATATATTGACTATCCAGCAACCTTGTTAAGCTCCTTTTATGAACTCAATAATTTGTTTTCATAAACAACCACATCCTCTATGAATGATGAAGGACAGTATATATGTTAGCCCTTTAGGGTTCCAGATTTGTGGATTCAACCAACCACAGATAAAAATGTACTTAAGCCCACCATGATTGTGTATGTAGTATAATGAACACTTTGTCATTATTCCCTAAATAATACAGTAAAACAACTACTTGTATAGCAGTTATGTTACATTAGGCATTAAGTAATCTAGAGATGATTTAAAGTTTATAGGAAGCTGTGTGCAGGTTATATGCAAATATTATGCCATTTTACATAAGGAACTTGAGCATCCATATATTTTTGGTATCTCTGGGGATTTCATAGTGAGTAGCAAATGCATACATAATATTGATGTAAGACTTTTCTTTCTTTCTTTTTGAGCTGGGAGTGTCACAAAGTTGCCCAGGATGGTCTTGAATTCCTGGGCTCCAGTGAGTCTCCTGCCTCAACCTCCAAGCAGTTGTGACTACATGTGTGTGCTACCTTTCTTGGCCCTTTCTGACTCTTGGGACAATTTCTTTCTCCTGCTTATTGTGCTGAATATAAATGACAATGCCAAGTATCTTAGTCCTGCCGTTGATTTTAAAAAGAATATCTTAAATCTTTTATAAATACTATTTATTTTAGTAGATATGATTTATCAGGTTAAATTTTCCTGGGTATAAAATTCTATATTGACTGTTGTTTTCTCTTAGCACCCTGAAGATACTATTTCATTCACTGCCATTCACTATTCCTTTAAAAAAAATCACTTCCAATTTAATTTTCATTTATTTGTGGATAATGTTTTTTCTCTAGTGGCTTTTAAAATCTCATTATTTTGGGTGTTCTATATTTTCATCATGATGTTTTTGGTTAAGTATTTGATGGACTTCTTATATCTAAAGATTCGGTATTTTCCCGAAGTTATATGAAATTCTCAGCAATTTTATCTTTATTATTGTGGCACTGTTTTATTTCCTTAACATAAAATTTCAAATTACTTGTTTAAACATCTACCTTTATTCTTAATGGTTTTCAGCCCATTGTTTTATATTTTTATACCTAAAAATACTATCTAATGTCTGGTTCGCTGGTTCTTTTTTCAGCTGAATATAAACCGCCGCTAGTCCACTGAGTTTTTAATTTCAATTATTATTATTTTAATTTATAAGAGCTATATTTCACTCTTTAA
Source organism: Geosciurus inauris (assembly GCA_004024805.1). Taxonomy (NCBI): domain Eukaryota; kingdom Metazoa; phylum Chordata; class Mammalia; order Rodentia; family Sciuridae; genus Geosciurus; species Geosciurus inauris. Next base: position 38,716 of record PVHX01013999.1, on the reverse strand, counting down.
AAATATTTTAGTGGTCTGGCATTGTGGCTTAGTGGCAGAGCGCTTTCCTCATACATGTGAGGCACTGGGTTCGATCCTCAGCATCACATAAAAATAAATAAACAAAATTATTGAGTCCATCTATAACTAAAAAATATTTAAAAAATGTTTTAGGACTCGTCATATTTTAAATCTCCTCTCATTTCTTCAGAATATTTTCTATCTGGTAATTCCAACATCTTAAATCTCATTAAGCCTGATTTTTCATCTCTATTCTTTGTTATCTTTTGCTTATAATACTTTGTTTCCTGTATGACACAGGCATGTAATTTATTTACTCATTCATATTTTTTAAGGTCATATTCCATGGGTACTAAGACAGACATCTAGACCAATGGACTAGAATAAACAATGTTCCATAAGAGTGCCAAGACCATGGGGCTGGGGTTATGGCGCAGTGGTAGCGTGCTCGCCTAGCACGCGTGAAACACTGGGTTCGATCCTCAGCACCACATAAAAATAAAATAAAGATATTCTGTCCACCTACAACTAAAAAAAATAAATATTAAAAAAAAAAAAAAAAAAAAAGAGTGCCAAGACCATTCAATGGGAAGACAGTCTTTCCAGCCAGTAGTGCCAGGAAAACTAGATATCCACGTGTAAAAGAATTTAGCTACACTTTTATTTTAAACGATGTATAAAAATTAAAATGAGCCAGGCACAGTGATGTATACCTATAATCCCAGATACTCGGGAGGCTGAGGCAAGATGATTGTGAATTTAAGCCCACCCTGGGCAACAAAGTGAGAACATGCTTCAAAAACAAAACAAAAATAAAATTAACTCAAAATAGATCAAAGACCTAAAGGTAAGGGTTTAAATATAAAACTGTTGGAAGAAAACATCAGGATTTTTGGAGGTCTGGCACTTCAGAGGTGATCAGGTCTTGATAGGTCCTTTTGTAACCAAGATCCCTCCCTCGCTCCTTTTACCAAATGACACAGTGAAAAGATAGCCGTCTATGAACCAGGAAGCAGTCAGTCCCTCACTAGATACTGAAACTGCCAACAGCTTTATCTTAGACTTCCCAAATTCCAGAACTGTAAGAAATAAATTTTTTGTTGTTTAAGAGTTACCCTGTTTATGGTATTTTATTATAGCGGCCCAAATACAACCAAGAGGATTTTGAAAAGATTTCCTGTAGGCCTAGTTACACTGATCTTTAGTCAGGAAGGTTACAATCAAAAGGATTATGATCTTCATGATAAGAAAGTATAAGTTGTTAAGTAAAAGAATGTTTTTAGGTCATTTTCATCTTCTTCACAATAAATTAATAGAACTGGAAACAACAGCAAAGGATACATAGTAGTAGTTTTATTATACTTTTAATTTTACTTAAAATGGTCATTAGGACTTATCAGACCATTTTTAATTTCATTCTCGTTTATCTTGCTTACTCTGCCACTGCCAAATTTCAGAAGTTTTTAATAAATAATACCCTGTGGAGGGTACCAAACGCTTCTGAAGAAGATGATACATCTAATGAATTTTAATTCCCTGGAGGGCATTATATGATTCAGAGACAAAGGCTTAAAACAACTACACAGTAATTTCAGTAGTTAACCTGAACTCACCACCAAGAAATAAGGAATATTTTAAAAAGAGTCAACATAAATTCTGAGAGAACAGCCCTGCAATTATAGTAGTTTACTTATTTAAATAGGATTTAGACAAGCAGAACCTGTATGTTTCTAAAAATCAGAATCCATGTCAACTACTTCCTAAAAAATTAGATTGTATCAAAAGAAAGCTGCACACACAATGGAATGCACTATATGACTAAATAGTAGTAAAACTGTATTAATTTAAACTACTTGGGAAGAAAGAAATCTTAGTACATTGGTGTGAATGTAACAAATGGAATGGTACCAAATAAAGCTTCTCCGAGATTTGTTTCAAAGACTATGCTAAAGATAGACTGAAAAAGCAATTTTCCCCCAATGCAAGAAAATCTAGAATTGGCTATAGTGACCAGTTAAAATATAGGGGGGAAACCTAAATCCTCAGGCCTGCCTAGTGAGAAGTAATGAAGGGTAATCTGGCTAGAGAGTTCACTCTCGTTAATTAATCCAACTTTTCCCTTCCTTCCAAACTGTCCTTATAAGATTAGATTGAAAAAGTTTTGAAAGGATTTCTGGTATACTAGAAAGGATTCTGAAAAAGAAGTCAGCAGAAACAGGTTTATTGTCCTGACTCTACCACTCACTAAATGTTTATCTACTCCTGAGCTTCACTCTCTTCATATGTGTTTCAGAAAGGCTTAATGTTATACTGTAAACTGTTTACTACTTTTATACCTCTTTCTAGTACTTAGACTCTATTAATTCACAATTTTCTCTGTAGTTCTACACAGAGGCATATGCAAGAAATCGCACATTTTGTGCAAGTTGTATCCTCAATAGTTTGATAACTTCCTCAGTTAAGTGGCCCAGATTCTCCCTTAACTTTCAAATGTGAGAAAACTTATTTGCCTGGAGTTTTCCTCCATGACTATGGCACTTTTGTTTTTTATATGTTAATAATGAGTCTAATTTTTGTCCTCTGATATCAGATTTCATTTTTAGAATCAATCAAACATTTAAAACTCATCTGATTAATATTCTTAAATATGGTCATACCACTTTGATTAAAAATGGAAAAATGAAAAAAAAATTGGGCTACAAAAACAACTACTTTCTTGTCTTGTTTATGTATTGTGTCAAAGGACAACTTCAAATCTTGAATGCCATAAATGTTCTAAGCAGTATCTGCATACTGGCCTGACTTTCCAAATAGTTACTGAAAGGTTCAATACTTACACTAAATTAAGGTCAATTATATATAGGACAATCTTATCCACTGACTTTTCTTTACCCACATTTCTATCTCAGAAAGTACAGTTCCTTACAAATTTAAGTAGCTACAAAATGGTCTGAATGCTTATATCTCCCAATCCATATGTTAAATTACAACCATTAATATGATAGTATTGAGAGGTAGGGACTTCAGGAAGTGATTAGGTCTTGAGGGCAGAGACCTCATATATGGAATTAGTGCACTTATTAAAGAGGTCCAGTGAAGCCTCTCCTACCATGTGAGGACAGAGTAAGAAAAGGCCATCTATGAGAAGGCAGGACCTCATCAGACACAAAATCTGCTGGGGCCTGGATCGTGGACTTGCCAGCCTCTAGAATTGTGAAAACCAAACTTTTGTTGTCTGTGAGTTACCCAGTTTATGATATTGATTGTTATAGTGGCCCAAATGGACTAAGATAGTACCCAATAAATACTATGAAGGACAATTTTTATTTATTTTAATAAAAGCATTTCAATGTTTGATAAAAACCATTCTTCACATATCTTGGCATTATTTGAAATACTTACCACTCTTCAATGGTATCTATCATCATATGTTATCATCAGAACTCTGTCCATACATGAAAAATGATAAAGAGGTATCTATTAAAAAAGAAACATGTAGAAAATTATGGTAAGAGATTCCTTTATAATTATCTCTTTATTGTCCTCTCCACTGATTTATTTTTCCTCCTGATTTCTGCCTCCCATTTACTCTTTCTTTCCTTTTTGTGGTGTTGGGGATCAAATCTAGGGCTGTATGTATGCTAGGCAAGCACTCTACCAACAAGCTACATCCCTATCTCTACTCTTTGTTTCTTTTAGTGGAAAGGAAGAATTCTGCACATCTCAGTTCCTTTTCTCTCATCCTCTTCCTTTTTCTTCTTTCCATTTTCTTTTCTCATTCTCTTCCCTTCAGTAAATTCTCTTCTGCTATTCAGAATCCCACTGTCAGCTCACCAATCTTATGTAGACTCTGGTAGGAAAAACATAGAAGATGAACTTGCTCTAGTGTTTTTATGTACAGCAAAAAAATACTAAACACTAACACTGATACTTTTATACCAAAATTTTAATTAACAATCACTGTAAATAATTATGATACATGCTATGTGAATATGTAATATCTCACTTTATCTTCACAGATTGGTAATATCAGTCTTATTTTTAGGTGAGAAAACACAGAAAGTTTCAGAAACTTGCCTATGGTTACCCAACTATTAAAGATGGTATTCCAGTCTGGGCTTGAAGCCCATGTCTGGATTCTAAACCACTACACAATTCCAACCCTTGTCTTAAATTTCTTTCCAGAAGCATTTAAACCTTAATCTGATTATGTGTACCCTAAAAACAATAAAGAACTATAATTAGTCCAAATCTTAATAACCTTCATTAGCTTCATGCTCTTGTGAAACTAGACAATTTTAACTTATGTCTTAATATTAAAATACTACCTCTGATTATATGGTAAAATATAGAGGTACCAATTCGTTATTAAAATGCTACACATTCTTCAAGAGAAGGATTTTTTTTTTCCGGTTCCAGGAACTAAACCCAAGGGTGCTTAACCACTGAACCACATTCCCAGTCTGTTTTATTTTATTATTATTATTTTTTGAGATAGAGTCTTGCTAACTTATTTAAGGGCTCACTAAGTTGCTGAGGCCAGCTTTGAATTTGAGATCCTCCTGCCTCAGCTTCCTGATCTGCTAGGATTACAGGCATATGCCACCATGTCTGGCAAGAGAAGAAATTTTTAATAGAGTAATGAATGTCTAGCAAAATTTGAGACTTACTCCAAATTCTAGGTAGTTTTCTTTTCTCCAAGTCAAGCATTGATAAAAATCAAAAGGTATTTATAAGTAGACATTGCAGATCAATTTTTGGAAGGAAAATATTACTACTATATAAATAAAAGAACATTTTATCCTCTGAATTATTCTTTTTCCTGTTTCACTCAAGTGCGTTAATGATGTGTCATTGCCCAAGAGACCCAAAGAAGCAATAATAGAGAATATAAAGAAACAATCAGGGGCAAGTATAGCCTTGTAATATTAGGGTAAGGATGAGAGACTAGCATATAAAAATAAAATGCCAAATACTTTGGGATCTAGAAATTCAGAGCAATTTGACAGTGATGGTTTATGCCTCACTCCTATAAGTAATGGTATGAAGTATTTAGTAATAATTATACAGGTGATATGCACACTTTGCTCTCTCTTACTATCCCTTGCACTCTTCCTTTCCAACCAGGGCCTGGCAGAATGGTTCTTGCAAAGAAGGGTGACCATTCTGCCATCAGCAAGGTGGCAAACTGAGAATATATTATCAAAACATTAACCAGTGTATTCATGGAGTGGTTTCACAATGTGTGCCCCTGAGGCACTCAAAGAAATATGAGATCTGGAAATTTGCCATAAAGGAAATGGGTACTCCAGATATGCACAATATCATTTATAACAAGGCTATCTGAGCCAAAAGAACAAGGAATGGGGATGAGGTTGTGACTCAGTGGTTAGAGCACCTGCCTGGCATGTGTAAGGCACTGGGTTTGATCCTCAGCACCATATAAAGATAAACAAAATAAATGTATTGTGTCCATCTACAACTAAAAAAAAAATTAAAAAAAAAGAATAAGGGATGTCCTATACTGTACCCATGTGCAGAAAATGAGGATTCACCAAACAGGCCCCAAACTTAGGTAACTTACTTATGTACATGATGCTACTTGCAAAAATCTATAGTCAATGGTGATGAGAAAACCACTGATTGTCAAATAAAGTTATAAAACTTCAATAAAATTGATGACTATAGTATGTCTCCTGTAATTAGAGTAAGTTAAAGGATAATTTTTAAATTAGCACAATAAGAATCCTTGTAAGTAGCTGGGCGCGATGGTGCAAGCCTGTAATCTCAGCACTTAGGGAGGCTGGGACAAGAGAATCGCGAGTTTAAGCAACTCAGTGAGACCCTGTTTCTACATAAAAACACAAAATAGGGCTGGGGATGTGGCTCAGTGGTTGAGTGCCCCTGAGTTCAATCTCCAGTACCAAAAAAAAAAAAAAAGGAATCTTTGTAAGCAAAACTAAATTAACACAACTGGCATGTGTAAAAGGATGCAAATGTTACCAGTTGTCTAATTTGATAATAAAGTTGCTCAAGGAAGGATGTCAACACAAAGAAACCTGCATGGAGCTGGTCCAGACTTTTTGGAATATCAAGAAAATGACAAAACTCCTGGAATAGGAAAAAGAAAAGTCATCTATGGGGATAATGAAATTACAAGAGCAACACAAACTATAGGTTTTATCAAAGAAGGTGGTGATTTGGTAAAGCCCATCCACAAATTTGTGGGACACAGTTCATTAAAAAACAAACTGTCAGGGGCTGGGGCTGTAGCGCAGTGGTAGAGTGCTTGCCTAGCATGCGTGAGGCACTGGGTTCGATCCTCAGCACCACGTATAAATAATAAATGAATAAAATAAAGATCCATCAGTATCTAAAAAAATATTTAAAAACAAAACAAAACAAAAACAAACTGTCAAATATCTTTCCCCTACCGGAAGTGAGCTAATAGAGTAATTATGAACTTAATATACAGGAGACTTAACCTGCAGAGGTAAGTACATGTTTGTAAGGGTACAGTTGAAAATATTTAGTTTCTATTAAATATAAGAATTCTGTATTAATTGATATATTTCAATTTATTATCATTAAAAATACTCAATAAGAAAACAAAATGGTGTTTGAAAGCATTTTGGAAAAGTGCTTCCTTTAGACTGGTTTCATGAGATGCTAGAAACTGTTATATAATAGTTCAAATGACAAGAAGATGAGTCTACAAAAACTTTTAGTTGTGGCAAAAAAAAGTCCATTTCCCATTTTTTGGGGAGGGAGAGAACAGAATACAGAGAAACAATATCAACTTCTGATAAACAAACAACATATGTTTGGGAGTAAAATTATATTGGAAAAATTAAGTAAGTCTAAGATGAAGAGATATACAGAAATGAAATGATCATTGTGGCAAGAGTAGAGGAAGAAATCAATTCCAAATTCACCTACTTAGGTTGAATTTTGAATCAGTTTTTAAAGAAGTTTTAAAAAGGTGTATTGAAAGAGAAGATCTTTACAGATACCTCTGGAAGATGGAAAGGCACAAAGTTGGAAAAAATATTGTTCTTTGTTAAGTCTGTTGTCTAGGTATACACTAGACTTCTTAACAATGTCACTGGCTATGCAAGCAGTGGTGGGAACTAACAAGCACATAAGCGAAGTCACCTGTATTTCTGGTCTAGGGAACTACAGGCAACGGTTATCCCTAGACTAGCAGCAGCATCACATAAGAACTTGCTGGCAAAGCATATCTTCTAGTCCCATCTTAGAACTCCTGAATCTGGGGGTCCAGCAGTCTGTGGTCTGACAAGTTCTGGTGATTCTACTCTAAGTTTGAGATCTATAGGTCTAAAATGATTTTGAGAAAAACATCCAATCAGCCAGGCGCGGTGGTTCAAGCCTGTAATCCCAGCACTTAGGGAGGCTGAGACAGGAGAATTGTGAGTTCAAAGCCAGCCTCAGCAACGGCGAGGCGCTAAGCAACTCTGTGAGACCCTGTCTCTACATAAAACACAAAACAAGGCTGGGGATGTGGCTCAGTGGTTGAGTACCCCTGAGTTCAATCCCCAGTACCAAAAAAAGAAAAAATAAAAGTATCCAATCAGCTACATAAAAACTGTTCTTTCCTCCCTTTTCCCCCCCTGTATCAGCAATCTTATAGCCAGTGTTACTACTGGGAAAAAGAAATGTTCTTAACAGGGATTCTCACTTTGAGGCTTGATGCTCTTACAAAGGAAAAATCCAAAAGAAAAAAATAAAACACAGTTTTGCTTTTGGGGGGTAGGTGGGAGGGTGTGTATTAAGAATTTGGAGGAGGAAGAAAACAGGCATTCAGCTCATTTAACAAACATTTACCAAACAGCTACTTTGTTTCAGGCATTCTTCAAGAAGGAAAGCTAAAGAAGTAGAAAAGAATTATGAAGGCCAACCATTTTATCTTGAGTACCATATTCAACTAGTACTAATAACAGGTTGCCTATTCCTAGAATACACACATGCAGTGATAACTATGTATAATAAAACATACCAAACCAACAAACTAGCAAGACAAAAATCCATTGTTCATCCTGTATCATTTCCATGATTTTGATTACTCAAAAGTTCTAATTTGGGGGGCTGGGATTGTGGCTCAGCGGTAGAGCGCTTGCCTCGCATGCGTGAGGCCCTGGGTTCGATCCTCAGCACCACATACCAAGCAATAAAATAAAGACATTGTGTCCATCTACAAAAAAAAAAAAAAAATTTAAAAAGTTCTAATTTGGGGCTGGGATTGTGGCTCAGCGGTGTAGAGCGCTTGCCTCGCATGCGTGAGGCCCTGGGTTCGATCCTCAGCACCACATACAAAGCAATAAAATAAAGACATTGTGTCCATCTATATCTAAAAAAATATTAAAAAAAAAAAAAGTTCTAATATTGTTTTAATGACCTATACTGTATGAATGGATTTCTCTGAAAATTTGAGGCAAGCTCTCCTCCAGGCCCAGAAGAATCTCATATTTAATTCTACATGGTGAAATGAGAACTGGTGGTTCTCAAACTCAGGACTGTAATCAGAATCACTGAAGGGCTTATTACTAAAACATATTACTGGATCTCATCTCTAAACCTTCCAACTCATTACATATAAGCTGAGGTCCAAGAATTTTGATTTCTAATAAATTTCCATATGATGTTGATAAGAAAGGGACTACATTTGAGAACCATCAATCTAGATGAGGTACTTCTACATCAGGCTTAGTAAAATTTTGATAAGTGAGCAAGGAAAGGTTTTAAGATTACCAGTATTATTTCTCAAGGCAGATAGATAGATAGATAGATAGATAGATAAGGGGGGGTGTTGCCCTCAGGGTAAAAACATTATGAAAGAGAGGGAGCAATTATGCTTTTTAAAAAATCATCTCTTGGTACTGGGGCACTTTACCACTGAGTGCCATCTCCAGCCATTTTTTATTTTTATTTTGAGACAGGGTCTCACTAAATTGCTTAGGGCATCTCTAATTTGCTGAGGCTGACCTTGAACTTGCAATCTTTCTGCCTCAGCCTCCAGACTGGCTGGAATTACAAACATGTGCCACTGCATTCAGCCGGCTGAGAGGGATTATGCTTTTAAATTATGTGGTTTAACTATTTTATTTCAACAATCCATGTTAAATGGTCTATGTCCAATCAACCAACCAACCAACCAACCTCCCTCCAATATAGAGTTTCCCAAACTAGAAGCAAAAATAAGTACTAAAAGATTTCCATATTTTTGTTGTGACTCAAAAGTTCTGATTAAAGAAAGTTCCAATTTTGTTTTAATGCCGGTTATACCGTATGGATGATTTCTCTAAAAATTCGAGGCAGGCCCTCCTCCAGGTCCAAGGAGAATCCTATATGTCAAATGAGAGTAAAGTTAAAAATAATTTACATCTTAAAAGACTATCCCAAGAGCCTAGGCTATGGGGTGGGGGTGGGAGGGAAGAGTATTTCCAATCCAGCTGCTTTTCATCAGGGGAATAATTAAAGTTAAGGGGTCCCTAAGGATTAGGACTCCCTTGGTTTCTTTCCCTTTGGAGTCTAGAAGCTGTAATAAAAATAGATCAAGTTCCACAAAGAGGTAGAGGTCATCCAGGTTACTGAGAAAGGTGAGAAAAGAGCAAGTCTTCACTCAAACAATCCTCCACTCCTAGTCCTTTCTTCTACCTTCTCAAATAGATGAGTTCTGTCTGGTTTCACCAAACTACAACCACTCTACTGTGAGGACAACTTGCGATCTTTCCCAACAAGGACAAATAACTGGAGTATCTACTCTTCTACTTATCAGCATTGTTTCCTTTTTGAGGCCAAGTATTAATTACAACAATTATTTCCTCAAGTTACTGCATTAAGAACACAGTAAAAAACAATTTGCAAGCGTAAAGTCACTCATCTCTCCCATGCAGATATAAACACAGAGGTGGTTACCTGGCCAAGGCCCTAGAAATTAGATGTGTGGCTAGAAAGGTATAAAATGTGGAAGTTGACTGTGCTAGTGGACTGTGAAAAATGAGGAATAGATCAATCAATATGGTCTCAAACCAAGTGAATTCTCTGCTTGACAGATGAATTACATGCAAAAGGGAGTTGGGAATTATAAAAGCACAGGCATAAGATTAGACACTAATCTATTATGGTTATGAGACTTTTTAAAGGGCATTAGGAAAATACAAAGGAATAACCAGATGATTAAAGATAATGACATAATTTTCAAGGGAATTAATAACATAAAGCACTTGGAAGAGAATAATAAAAGCAATTCATTTAATCCTTGTAGAAAACATAGCAGTTACTTTCCCCAACAACAAAGTAATCCTATGTAAAAATTCACACATTTTGATCAATGTAGGAAAGAAACCTTATAGGTGATAAATGTGTCAGTAGTACTGACCAAAATTAAGTCAACTTCTCCCCTGGTGGCTTGTTTTCTGATTAAAAAACAAAAGTATTCCTCAGACTGCCCTTCAATGCCAATAACCTGTGCACCCAGTCATTCTTTTTTGGGGAGGGGGGTGTACCAGGGATTGAACTCAGGGCACTTGACCACTGAGCCACATCCCCAGCTCTGTTTTGTATTTTAGAGACAGGATCTCTCTGAGTTGCTTAGAGCCTCACTTTTGCTGAGGCTAGCTTTGAACTCATGGTCCTCCTGACTCTCTCCTGAGCCATTGGCATTCTTGTCATTCAAGATGTTCTCCTCATTTTAAAACAGTAAGATCGGCAAGATAAAATTTTTATAAAAGTAACTATTAAATTTTGTAACAGTGTCAATACCCAATACATAATTCCTAAAAGAAATTTATTGAATCATGTATTTTTCTCATGAAAGAAGTGGACATGCTCATTTTAAAATTAATATTTTTAGTAAATTTAAAATAAATTAACATAAAATAAATTTAACCAATCTTCTTTCATATCAGCAACAAGTTAATAATGTGTGTTAGTGGACAGGTAGGGGGAAGTATTGGGGATGGAACCAAGGGTGCTTTACCACTGAGCTTCATCCTCAGTTCTATTTTCTTATTTAATTCTTTTTTCTTTTCTTTTAAAAAAATTTATTGTTAAATTGCCCAGGCTGACCTCAAACTTGTGATCCTCCTGGGTTTGGTCACCGGAGTAGCGAAGATTACAGGCACGTGCCACCAAGCCCAGCTAATAATGTGCATTCTTACTAATGTTATTATCAAGAAAAAAATTTTAATATGAATATCTATTTCTAAAATCACGTATGTTTTAATATTCTACGTGACTTTAATAAGAAAACTTCTCAAAAATTCTTTGAAGCAGTTTAGTTATACAATGTCTAAAATACTGAAATAAATACACCCATTGATATGAATTACATTAAGTAAACTGACTGGAGACTTACAAGTTCAAAGAAACCCAGGGACAAATATTGAACATGAGAGAGTTCCCAGAAGAAAAGTAACTGGAGCCGGGCATAGTGGCATATGTCTATAATCCCAGTGACTCCAGAGGCTGAGGCAGGAGGATCACAACTTTAAAGCCAGCCTCAGCAACTTTAGCAAGGCCCTTAAGCAATTTAGCAAGTCCCTGTCTCAAAATTTAAAAAAAAAAAAGGACCGGGGATGTATGTAGTTCAGTGGTTAAGCATCCAGTACCTAAAAAGAAAAAAAGTAAAGTAACTGGATAACTAAAAAGTTTAGTCTTACTTTTAGATTGTCATATTAAATTAAAAGATGACCAAAATAAAATAGTTTTCAAACTCAGCAACTTACTAAAATAATTTTTCTTTTAAAAAATGTAGTATAGTCAAGTATGGTGGTACATGCCTGTAACCCTAGCGGCTTGAGAGGCTGAGACAGGAAGATCACAAGTTCAAAGTCAGCCTTAGCAACTCAGCAAGGCCCTCAATAATTTAGTGAGACTCCATCTCAAAATAAAAAATAAAAAGGGATGGGGATGTGGCTCTGTGGTTAAGCGTCCCTGGTTCAATTCCTGGTACAACAAACAAAGTAGTATAAACAGTTCAAATGGACTGTTTTTAAAAGAAAATTATTTGACTTATTCTTCCCATAGATAAAAGGTACTATTTTTGGTAGTAGTTTGTTGAAATCTAACCACCTAGTTCCAAATGCTGTCTGCCTTCAACTGTGCAATTTTAAATGAGTTACCTAATCTCTCTGTCCATCGGCTTCCTTATAAGTAAAATGGGAAAAAAAATGACAGCATGTACTGAATAAGTAAATTAACTGAATTGACACTCTCCTGACATATTAACCAAATTAACATATGCAACATATAGAACAATGATTTCTTTATAGTTAAAGTGCTCTGTGCTAGCTAGCCTTAGTTCAATCAAATAAAGTATTGTTTAATCAAATAAAGAAGTGTAATGTTCATCATCTAACATTCTTTTTCAAATAGTTTTATTAACTGTCCTGTAAAATCCCCTTCTATTTTATCCTTGAGAGAATGAGCAAGCATGTATGAAGGGCTTTCCACTTACATGGGCTAAAAACCCCAGAGAGTAGAACAAAAATACATTTGGGAAAACTAAAATACAATGTTTAATGGATTGGAATTGGCTTAAAAGACACATGAAAAATAGTTAACCAATATAACAGGAGAGTATCAATTAAATCAATTGTCCTATAGGTACATACTGTTAATTTTCTCAATTTATATATGAAGAAATCAAGTCACAGAAAGATCCTAGGTTTAACTGATTGGAATGGACATGAAAGAAACAAAATGGGGGTGAGGGAGAGAGAGGAAGATAGTGGGAGAGTTAGAAAGATGGATTTGTGAAATTTTCTGTAAAATTTGTTCTTTTCTGTTGCTTCCTATTCCCTGGCCAAATGTGAGTTCATTTGTAACACGCTACTCAGAATGTAAAGGGATATATCAACTTAATAAAAGTATCGTTCTAAGCTACCCAAATACTATTACTATACATAATTAGGTTAGAAAAAATATTATTAATTTCATAAAGGCATTGTTCTTTTATTTGATATTAATAGCAAAAAATTACAGTAACTTTAAAAAAATATATATATATGTAGTTGTTGATGGACACAATACTCTCTTCTTTATTTTGAACCCAGTGCCTCACACCTGCTAGGCAAGTGCTCTACCACTGAGCCACAACCCCAGCCCAATAGTAATGTTTTTATTTATATATATTGACAAAGTGTCTATACCTCTCCTTTATAGATGATTTTGTTTGCTTATTGATTTTGCTAAGATCTTAGATTAAAATGTCTATGTGGGCTTTATGTCTCTCTAAACTTACTTGTCAGCCAGAGAGGAGATAACATGGTCCTATCAAAAAAGGGGTAACTACAAGGTGCAAAAAAATGAGGCTGAGTGAGAGAACCAAGGATTGACAGTCAAAAACGAAGGCCTGAGTCCTAGATCTGCTATTACCTAGCTATTTCAGTTTACAAAACTGAAATGTGCAGAGCATGGCAGCGCACAACTGTAATCCTAGTGGCTTGGGAGGCTGAGGCAGGAGGATGGCGAGTTCAAAGCCAGCCTCAGCAAAAGCAAGGTGCTAAGCAACTCGGTGAGACCCTGTCCCTAAATAAAATACAAAATAGGGCTGGGGATGTGGCTCAGTGGTCCAGTGCTCCTCATTTCAATTCCCAATACTCCCTAAAACAAAAAAACTGAAATGTGTTTCTCTACAAACAACCTCTTTCAATTTTACTACTGCTAAATTTGATTTAGGTGGTGAAGGGGGAAGGTCACACACCCTTTAAATGGATCTGAATGAAGCCATAAAAACTTTCTCCAACAAAAAGTAACACAAGCCATACATTTTCACAATTAGAGTCCTTTCATGTGTTGAGGCTCAGAAAACAATACCCCAAAGTATGGCACTTTGTCATGCTGAGTACTTTGAATCTAAGAAGATTGGAAGGCCTCAGAAGCAATCTCTAATTTGTCCTCCCAAGTCCCTGGTCTCCCACTCCTCTTTCTTCCCAACTTGAATCACAGAAACGAGTTTCTCTTCTACAAGGTGGATCATATAAACTAGAACACCTTTCCCCCCCAGAACAAGCCATAAAAGCTAGAATGGCTCTCTTCTCCCTTGAAGACCTCATTCAAGAGAAGTACTGCCTCATACCTGGGAGGAAGGAATGTTACACAGACAAGCCAAGAAGAATCTCAACAGTCAGGTCCTGCTGTGATTTCCTCCCTCAGTCTATTACCATCAACCATACCCTTTGTCCCATTACATTTCTACACAGCTGTCCATTCTTCATTGAACCAAACCAAGAAAATAGTTTTCCCTGGGTTTGTCATGTAAAACTTTTGTTTAAATAAAATTATTATGCTTTTCTCTTATTAACCTGTTTTTACAATGCAGACCATGACCATAATGATGTGTGAGGAAAGGCATCACCACTCTTTACTCCTACACAAGTAGTCACTGAGTTCTGTGTCCATCATGTTAAGAACAATGGTTGATTTAATATAAAAGATGTCACTTACTCATATTGTCTCTCAGTCTTGCTGTTTAATCTGTAAATGTACTAATGCTAACAAGCTTATGCTTTTAAAAGTATACACGAAATTTTATCTTCAACGACAAAGAAAGTACCCCTCTTCCCCTTGAGTGTGAGTAAATACATGTGTTTCTAGTTTTAGATTTGTATCCTAACAAGCTATTCAAATCAGTCATTTTCTCTTTTGGACCACTGTCCTCGATTATCCTCAAGCTGGGTGGGGATGTAGCTCAGTGGTAGATTGCTTGCCTAGCTGGTGAGAGGCCCTGGGTTTAATCCCCTGTACCATCAAGGTGAATCACAGTAGGTTAAACCTAAAATATTTTTTATGTCTATCTAGGATCTAACAGGCACTAATAAAGCTATACAAAAATTGGGTTTGGATAAGGATTTACTTGTCTACATATATTCACAGTAACATTGACAAAAAGTAGTAGCTGCATCTTTGCCAAAGTCTCAGCTGTAGTAATTAAAGGCAGACCACTCAGGAGCAGCTGCTGTTCTTTTCAAAGAGTAATTACAAAGGTTTTGCATTGTACATTCCAAGGATATAGAATTGCCACCAGACTACAGGGACTACCATAACATGAAGTTGCTCATTAAAGCAATTATCAAATTTACTCATAAGCATGAGTTTCAAATTTTCTGAACTTAGTTTGTTATGCAACTTTACCTTACCTGGTAAAATAGAGCCATTTCTAAAAAGTTAATTTCTGAGACTCTAATCCTATTGTTGAACTAATTTTATACAACTGAAGTTTCAAAAAGCCCAAACAAATCCCCTTACCATGCCACTTTTAAAAATATCAAATCAGCTACTGAGAAATGTGCCCTCTGTATAGTTTTCCCATGGCTCCTACAGTAGCCTTGAATGGCCCTTTCCCATCTGGCTTCCTCTGCTGATTGATGTTCTAGTTTTTTTTTTCCTCCTGTCCTTGGCGTCTCAATCAAGGCAGGAAATTAAGGGTCTCAAGCCCCTGTCCCATATCTAGTTTGCCAGCAGGGTTGGATGTTGTGTTGTGTTTTCTGTTTTATTTTGTTCCAGAATTAAAGTATGCAAAATAAAGAAGATGCAGTTTAAAAAAAAAATCAAATCAATGAATAAAATACTGGGTTTCAGGAAAACCTGTTGAATCAAACAACAAAATGTTCCTCTTTGATAAAGACAAGTCACAAAACACAAATGGAAAAAACGGTAAGGCTATGTTTCACCTTTGATAACAATAATTTATAGATTTAGAGAAAAACTAATCTCAACTGCACTACATGACCAGAGACTGGAGAGTTAAGCTGATTTCATCACAACTAATGGGATAGTATACAGGCACTTCAAATGTCTACATCATCCTTCATGAAGGCAAAGATGCTCTAAAATAGATTAGAAAGGAAGGGACACAGCAAAAGCAGACCACAGTAATAACATTTACCAAAAATCACAACTGTCAATTTTCTAAAATTAATCTTTGACTATTGTGAAAAGGGTGATTGTTTTCTCTAATTAAAAATTTTTGCAATTCAGGTACAGTGTGTTATTCCTTAGTAAAACATAACTTTATAGCTTAAATACCCCAGTAGACTAGTTGGTGTATCTAGAGAAAAAAGTAATCCTTGGGACTGTTGAAACTGAGTAAAAGTACTGTATTTTACTGTTTGTGCAAAACATTTTTTATATACTAAGGTATAAAAATAAAATATAGTGAAATACATACTAAAATTGAAATTATCATTAGCTGCTAGGATTAAAATTTCACAAAAAGTTTAAAGTTACCATGCTATTCCTCCTATAGATCAACAGGATCTCTACAAATATTTCCTTATCTCTGAGTAGCTCAACAAATTCTTTAATAAAATTTTTAAAAAAAATTTAGTTGTTGATGGACCTTATTATTTATTTACTTATTTATTTATACATGATGCTGAGAATCGAACCCTGTGCCTCACACATGCCAGGCAAGTGCTCTACCACTGAGCCACAACCCCAGCCCTTTGACAAAATTTTTAACAAAGAAAATGTGCATGGCTATTCAAAATGCTTAGAAACTTTCCCTCCAAGTTTGAGATCCTTATAATTAGGTAAAGATCAGATTTTTAAAATACCTGGTCGATAAGGTAAAGATAGGTTTTTGCTTTTGTTTTGTTTTGAACTCACAAGGCTTTTAAGGTGAACAATGACAGAACATTAAAAACAACTCTAAATACTGATTTCACACCTTCAGTTCCCTTTAGCCTCAATTGTTGAAATACACTCTCCTTTCCAAGCAGCAATGACATATTCTAAATGGAACCTAAAACCTTTTAAAAATACCCAATAAATTATTTTTTAAATGTTAACTCAACTTTTCTTAAAGGTTGTATCACTTTTATTCCCTTTACATATACACACAGTTGTCAAAAAGGAAATTCAAAAATTTGGAGGCACTGGGGATATAGCTCACTTGGTAGAGTGCTTGCTTTGCATGCACAAGGCCCTAGATTCCATCACAAGCACCACAAAAAAATAAATTAATTAAATTTATTACAATTTTGTGGCACTCCTACTTTACACTTTGAGGCAGTCCCATAGTCATCTGTCACCTCCCAAAAGCAAACAATGCCCTATGGTGTTGGGATGCTTCACAATGCACTTGGTGCCCACATTTTTACAACTTGAGGCAAAGTGGTATATTTGGAAGCCTTGGAGTTACTAATAACCTCAACCTGTTCACTTTCTGTAGCATCATTACTAACACTTGTTTCCCATACATTCACACCAAGGCAAAGTTCCTCAAATAAGCATTCCGGAGAGGGAAATTCAACCAAAAGCATGGAAAGAAAAGAAAACTGCTTCGAGGATCTGGGTCGGAACGAATTTAGGACTAGTTTATCTTAAACTATCCGACAAACAGTAGGTTTTTGCACCCACACGATTCCAGAATCCAGAAAGTTTCAATATATTATTGAAAAGAGTAAAGTAAGGGCTCAAGAACTACCAAGGCGAAGCAGACTCTCAAAACCTCCATTCAGTCCTTACAACCGCCACAGCGCCCGGGACACCCGGCGACCGCATCCCTGAATGCCAAATTTTCCAACCCATCGGGTGGCCTGTCCCGGCACGCTCACCTCAAGCACCCGGATCAGAGCCCGACGACCCTCCGCGCCCCCAAACTCGCCCTCACCTACCGAAGCTCCCTCACGTCCACCGGCTCCTGCAGCGAGACGGCGGGCGGCCAGCGCCAGAGGGCATCGTCCAAGCGCGAGCTCGGCTCCGCGAGGACTCGGCGCACGGGCAGCCCGGGTGGCCGGGGTGGCTCAGCACCTCTCGGCGATGGGTACCTGGGGTCACCCCCGCACCGTTCCACGGATCCGCGCTCGGAATCTCGAGTCCCGAGTTGCTGCCTGCTGTGGGCGGCACCTCGACGAAGCCACGCCCAGCGCCCGCCTGCAGCCTGGCGTGGGCGGCGCAGAGCGAATGCCGCTGGAACGCTCTGGGTACCTGACGCCGAGTAGCCGACTCCGAGAGTTCGGAGGGCGCCCCTCTGTCCGCGCCCACCAAGCGCTCAAGCTCGAAGACACCCGGGTCAAGGCCAAATGGACAAATCACGCCACCGCAGTGGCGCTTCGGGGAGGGGGGTAGGCCTTGCAGGTTGCGCGGTGCGAGCATGGTATTTCACGCTCACCGTTGGGGTGCCCGGCGCCTCTTAGGCCCGCCTTAGGTACTAGTTTACGAATCCCTGAAGCCAAACGCGTGCCTCTCGCATGCGCATGCGGGAAGCTGAAGCGGGAGTATCCCAGGAGTTCGACGCCAGCCTGTGCAACAGAGCGAGATCCAGTCTCAAAAATTATAAGGGAAATTGGGGAACATCAGAAGAATCCCTGAACTTAATGACAATTCACATACTTTTATCATGCCCTCTAATTTATGGAGAACTTTGCTAGTTTGTAAACTTCCTACTCCTAGTCAACACATTCCCCACAAACCTTGAGTCGTCTTTGCCCGTTCAGGTCCTCTGAATCTAATTGTTCCCACAGAACTACTCCCTCTGCTTCCCTGGAAACTTCAGGAACAAAGCTGCCTCCCCAGGTCACGTGTGCACACAGAGTAGGCGGGGCCAGGAGGAGGTCCATATGCGCATGCGCACCATAGGCGCAGAAAAAGGCCCTTGAGGGGCGAGGGGAGCCCTGGAATCTGAATAGTCCTTTTCAGTGTCCCTCAGTGAACTCGGTTTTCAGGGCATACTCCATGGGAACAAAGTAGGCCTTCAAGGAACATTTTGTTGAATGACTAAAATGAATGGCATATTTCAACTCAAAGGGAGGCCTGACTTATCTACCCTAGTCAGAGGAGGTTATGCCTTGCTTAACTATGCCTCCAAGCCTTTTTAGTTTTTAGGAAGCAGTTATTCTGTTACATTTTGATATGATTTTATAATTTAATTCTAAAGGACTTGGAAGTTTGGGGAGGTCTTTTATGTTCCACTGTTATGGCCAACTCTTCGTTTAAGTTTGAAGTTGGAGCTAACAACTACAAGTATCAGGAATCTAAAACACCAATTTTTAAAATTTGTTCTAATTAGTTACACATAACAATAAAATGCATTTTGACACATCATACATGGAGTATAACTTCTCATTCTTCTGATTGTACACAATGTAGAATTACACCTAATCATACATGTACACAGGATAATAATGACTGATTCATTCTACTATCCCCTATTCCCTGTCTCACTCCCCTCTGCTTAATCCAAAGAACCTCTATTTTTTTCCTAGCCCTGCCTCCTTTATTGTGAATTAGCATCTGCATATCAGAGAAAACATTTGGTTTTTGGAATTGGCTTATTTCGCTTAGCATGATAGTTTCGTCCCTTTACTGGCAAATGCCATAATTTCATTCTTCTTTAAGGCTGAGTAACATTCATTGTGTATATGTACCACATTTTCTTTATCCATTTATCTGTTAAAGGGCATCTGGGTTGGTTCCATAGTTTGGCTGTTGTGAATTGAGCTGCTGTAAACATGGATATGGCTGCATCTCTGTAAAAGACACTTCTGCGTTCAGCAAATTAATTTTATTTAATAGCATAGCCCATTACAGCCCACTAAGAGGACCATGTAAATCATAGAATCCAGGTCAGTCACTCTGACTTAATTTCACAAATGCTAATCTGAATGTCTTCTCTATTGTGTATGTGTGTGTATTGGGGTGGGGGGTTAGGACAAGGAGCCCAAAAGACGCATGATTACATTTTTCAGTAATCATTTTTAATAAGGCAAGTTTTAAGTCTATTTTTATCACTTGAATGTAGTATATCATGAGATACTGTTTTAAACATTTACTCCATAGCAAGAATTTGTTCTGTTTTTACCTGGATTGAAAGGGGGAGTTTCAGGGATCTGTGAATATCATAAAGGGGTATGAAAGTGGAAATGTTTCTTTCACTGTTGAGTCCAGTTAGTCAAAAGAGAATCCATAACTGTCATCAGGTTTTAACATTCACCCACCACCTACAAAAAAATTCACTAAGAACAATTCATGTTTATGATCCTATAAACTTGGTATTTAAAAAATCTTAATATCCAGTTTAACTCTTTATGGTTTTTATTATGTCTGTTAATAACCCACTTTGACAATAAATAAAAGCTCAGAATTTCTCATTTTCTTCTTCATTGACAATTATTCCTCTTTGAAACCTAAGAATCAGGGTACCTAGTACTGTACTCCAAAGAATTTACCCCCAAGTTACATTATAAGAATTTCACAGCAACACTATTCATAATAGGCAGATACTGGGAACAACCCAAATATCCATCAACAAAAATTGTAGCTTATTCATCCACTGGAATATTATCAACAATGTAAACAGAATAAACTACAGTTAAAGGCAAAAAATAAAAAAAGAGAGAATGGATTTCAAAAGGAATATTGAAGGTACGGAGTCAGAAAGAAAGGTATATATGTTGTGATTTTCCATTTTATAAAGTTTAAAAAATAGGAAAACCTTGGACTGAGAATGTAGCTCAGTGATAGAATACACAGTATAGCATGTGTGAGGCTCCGGGATTGACCCCTGGAGCAGCAAAACAAACAGCAACAACAAAAACTCTAGCAAAACTAAACTAATATTTAGGGAATGCACATTTACACGGTTAAAGTGTAGAGAAAAGTGGAGTTATTACTATGAAAGTCAGAATTGGGGTTACCCTTAAGAGGGAGGAAATTGTCATCAGTGTTTTATAAGATTTCAGATAATTTTTGTTTTCTTTTTTGTGTTTTTCTGTAACTTCAAAATTTTCCACGATGAGCATGTGTTGTTTGTTTCTAGCAGGGAAAAACTAGGTGTTATTTTCAAAAATATAGCCATCCTACCTTGTCCAAGGGTTCATTTTCCTCAGTTTCAGTTTCAGTTACCCACAGTCAACCTTGGTCTGAAAATATGATATGGAAAATTACAGAAGTGAAAAATTCATAAGTTTTAAATTGCCCACCATTCTGAGTAGCATGATAAAATCTGGGGCTGTCCTACCTCTTGCCTGAGTCATGATTATTCCTTTGTCCAACATATCCACACTGTATGTTAACCACATGACATCATCATGGATTTATGATGAAGGATCACCCAAAGCAGATGGTCAATAGAAGCCTAATGTTATGTCAAAATGCCTGTGTTATTCAATTTAGTTCATCTCATCATGTAAGAATTGTGTCATCCCCATCATGAGAAGAGGAGTAAATACAGCACAATAAGATATTTTGGGAGAGAGATAACATTTACATAAATTTTATTATAGCATATTATAATTCTTCTGTTTCATCATTATTGGTTGTTAATCTCTTTTTCTCTCTCTATATATTTTTAGTTGTAGATGACACAATATCTTTATTTTATCTATCTATTCTTACGTGGTGCTGAGGATTGAACCCAGTGCCTCATGCATGTGAGATAAGCGCTCTACCCGTGAGTCGCAATCCCAGGCCCCTGGTTGTTAATCTCTTACTGTGCCTGAATTATAAATTAAACTTTATCATGGGTACACATGGGCATTACCTTTTAATTGCTGTGACCAAAATACTTGACAACTTAGAGGAGGAAATGTTTATTTTGGCTCCCAGTTCCTGAGGTTTAGTCCTGTGTCTACCAATGTCATTGCTCTGGGTTCAAGTTGAGGCAGAATACTATGGCAGAGGGCATGGTGGAAGAGCACTGCTCCATTCATGGTAGCCAGGAAGCTGAAAGAAGAAAGAAGGGGGGCGCTGGGATTGTGGCTCAGTGGTAGAGTGCCTGCCTCACTTGCGTGAGGCACTGGGTTCAATCCTCAGCACCACATAAAAATAAATAAATAAATAAATAGATAAATAAATAAATAAATAAATAAATAAAATAAAGATATTATTTAAAAAAAAAAGAAGAAGAAGAAAGAAGGGCCTCAGGGAAGATGACCTCTTCCAGGGAAACCCCCGCCTCCTCTAGTCACTTCCCACCTGCCTACACCATGCAAACTAGGATGGACTGATTAGGTTACAGCTCTCATGGTTCAATCATTTTATGTCTGAATATTCCTGCATTAACACAGGAGCTTTTGGGGATGACTCATGTTCAACTCACAACAGTATGCACAGGAAAAAACAGCATATACGGATTCCAGTTCTATCTGTGGTTTCAGGAATCCACTGGAGGGCTTAGAATGTATCACCTGTGGAAAGGAGAGAGTACTGTAAATAAAAGGACCAAGATCTTAAATGGACCAAGATCAAGTGCCAAAAAGAAACTGAAGAAAAAGTTATTTCATGAATAACACTATGAAACTGTATACCAAACCACTGAGCCACATCCCCAGCTCTTTTCATTTTTATTTTGAGACAGGGTCTCCCAAAGTTGCTTAGGGCCTCACAAAGGTGCTGAGGCTGGCCTCAAACTTGTAATTCTTCTGTCTCAGCCTCCAGAGTTGCTGGGAAAACAGGCATGTGTCACTGTGCCCACTATTTATTTTATTCCTATTTTTTGAAATTCTGAAAGAAACATAATAACGTGCCATTTTTATTTTCTAAAACATTAATTTTCTATCCCTAATTGTTTTCTTACACTTACTTTATTGTTTATATTCTTGAATTGATTGGTTAGTTTATGTTAATTTTTTCATTTGATTTCTTAAAAAACTTTTTAAAGACATGACTTTGCCTCTGAGGTCATAGATTGGCTTCCGCCTATGAGCTTTTATAAATAGTGTTTTTATTGTTATTTAAAATAATTAGTATTTGCATTAATTTCCTTTTTGTGTCAGGAGTCATTTTGGGAAAGGCTTTTAAATTTTCAAGTGTTATAGAAGGGTATTTTTCTCCTGTTTTCATCTCCCAGATTAATTATGAGGTGGTCAGAAATTGTGATCTTGCAATTTTTCTTTGAAGAATAGACTGGGGTTAACTTAATTGTGTTAATATTCCCATTGTTGTCTTGTGTAGCATATAAAGTCTAGCATACACACATTTTATCTGTCTTACTTATTATATCATTCAAGTCATTATTGTTTTGCCTACTTCATATTTTGTCTTTTGATCTTTCCACGTCTCAGAGAAATATGTTTTAATCCATTTCTTCTTGAATTTGTAGCCACTTTTTTTATATACCTGAGGCTAACTCATTTTTGTGTATGTTGGATTTTCATTAAAATAAATCTCTTTATCACATTTTAATGTTTTTTTCCCTCCATCAAAGTGTGCTTTAACCAGTATTATTATTGCTACCCCCTTTTCTTGAATTTGCATTGTTTCTTTGCCCAGACTTTTGCTTTTAACTTTTCTGTGTCATTTAGTTTACATGTGTTTATAATAAATAATGTATAAGTAGATATTATTTCATTATTTAAAAGAAACTCAAAACCTCCATAGGTATAACTGACATTACTCATTTTGTTTTCCACTGTTTTTCATTCATTTGCTGTTTCTTTTGTTTCACATCTTTTGGTATGTGGAGTATATTTTCTTCTTTTGTTTTCCTTTAGTGCTTTGTAAAGTATAAATATTTTATGAACTAAATAAAACATAGTAACACAAATGAAAGCAGCCTCTATTGATTCTCTAATTCTTAACAAAATTAGCATGATTTTCATTCCAATTGTTGATACCATCTAAAATTTCAGTTCAAAACTTTATATTAAATTATTTATTTCTCCTTTTTCAGTAGTTGTTTTCTTCTATTTTTAATTATAGTTAAAACTGTTGTTCAGAATTAATTCTATATTTTTACGTCTTTTTAAATGATCAAATACAGTATTGGCCTCTTTTTAAAATTAATTTTGCCTGATAACTGATGGACCCTTTTGCCTGCAGGCTAAGAACTTTCCTGCAATCATGAAATTTTATTCTACGACTGTTCATCACAGCATTTGTGTTGTTTGTTCTTCTTCAGTAAAACAGCTACATAAATGTTTTGTTCTCTTTCATTTTTTATGTTTTCTGTTTATCATTTTCTCTCTTTGTTCTTTTTTCTCTGCAATCTGAGATCTTCTCAAGTTTGTTCTGAATGCCTCCAATCGTTTTTTTTTTTTTCATTTTGAATCTTCCATTTTGAAAGACATTTTTCAAAGCCCACAAATTCTCAAGAATATCTTGAACTTCTATGTACTTTCATCTGGATTCACCCGTTGTTAACATTTTGACCTGTTTGCTTTATCAGAGTATCTATACATTCTTATCCTCTATTCCTCTCTTGATACACACAATACATACTGTTATTACTATTGTGGAAACGTGAGATTAAATTACATAAATATCTACTATTTATCCCTTCAGCTTTTATCTCCTGAAAGCAATGTTTTCCTCGCACATAACCACACTACAATACTATAGCCTTATTATTCACTCCACAATCACCAGTTATTCCAAAAATGATTAAGTAAAACATTTTTTCAATGTAGGAGCCAATCCATGACATTACATTTTGTCATCATGTCTTTTTAGTTTCCTTAAACCTGGAACACTTTCTCAGCTTTTCATTATTCTTCATGAACTTAACATTTTTAATATTTACAAAAAACCTACGGCTAATCTCATACTTAATCGTGGGAAACTTGAAGCTCTCTAAGATCAGAAAAAAACGGCAAAGAGGTGTCAGTTCTTATTGCTACTGGTTTTCAACATCGCACTGGCAGTCCTGGCTAATGCAGTAAGAATTGGTATGCTGATGAAATGACACCGCTGTGGTTGGAAGCTCATCAAAACTTGTCAACACATTTCTCTTCCCATGTTATTGGGATGAAAATTTTTCTTCATTCCATACCTTTAATCTTAATAGGAAAATCTTGTTCTATTATAAAATTCTATTCTAACCTTTAATATGGTACCTTAAAAATAATTTCCAAGGTTAACCCTGATTCCTTCCCCTAGGTGTGTGACTAGTCCCCAAATGTCACCAGTATGAATGAAATTTTTAATCGAAAGTTTGTAGAGTTAGCAGTACAGCAGAATTTTAGCAAGGTAACAGTGAATTGTATAGTCCAGCCATTAAAAGTTTTGTGTTTGGATTTGGGAAAGACTTTAGAGATTCTGGAAATTGAGGTCTGGAGATGTTAAGCAACTTGCCCAAAGTCACATAGCTATTAATTAAATCATATCCATTTTTTCCCATTGAGACCCTTTATTCTCCACAAAATGTACTCCATTTGAAATGAGATTGAGAAAGAAAGGGACATATAGATATATGCAAATATATCTATATAGATATATTGAAAGATATATAGAAAGACAGGCATATATTTCTCTATAGAGATATAAATAGATATATAGAAAGACAGGTGTCTGTTTCTAGACATATTTCACAATTAGTGTGTTTATTTAAGTGGGTTTTAACCCAAGATGGCCTTGTATCAATAAATATTGGTCTGGAGTCGGGGATGTAGCTTAGTGGTAAAGCACTTGCCTAGCATGTGTGAGGCCCTGGGTTTGATCCCCAGCACCATCAAAAAGTACATATGTATGTATGTTTTCTTTATGTTTCTGTTCCATTTCTCTCCCCCCCCCCTCCCCAGCCTTTCCATCAGACAAGATAAAACTAATTTATGATACTTTGAACCTGTTGGATCAAATTGATTTCCTATTGAAAAATTTCTAGCCCTTCAAGGGTTTTATATTTTTGGAGGGACACTACCACTTTGTATATATTATCAGACACTGTGTCTCATTAAATCCTCACAATTCCAAAAACTGACATTAATCTTATTTTGTAGTTGAACAATCTGAGACAGATGAAATCATTTCCTAAGCACATACAGATAATAACTGGAAAAATGAGAACTCAAAACAAACGTACAGACTTTGGTTCTGAAATCCACTTCTTTCCCCCTGTGGTACACTAAGTGAAGGTTTGAAAAAGATAATTTGTCAAAGTTTTATGCTTTTGGTTTTGTTATTACCTTTATAAGTTCAGGTCTTCAACTTTTCTTTTCTTTCTTTCTTTTTTTTCTTTTTCTTTTTTTTTTTTTTACTAATTACTATAGTTCTGAGGCAGTTCTGGAGACAAAGTGCTGTTCAACAACTTCTGTTGAGTTAAATCCAAATACTTGATATCTTTGAGTGATTGTTACTTTACTAGCAAGAAAGCTGCCATTTAAAACTTTCCACCATCTTCTTTGTATGGTGAGTGATGTAGAAGAATCACTTGAGTAGATACATAATCAAATCAAATAGCAAATATATGCCCAATTCCTTATGGAAAGGGTTGTCACTGTAACTTTTCTGTGACTTGAAAATGACTGCATTTCCCCATACCCTCTTGATGTGAAAATCTTGACATTGGGGGGAAAATATGCAAATTTATTCCAGAAACAATGAGCTTCTCTGAGAGGAAAGTAAATTTGGCCAACTTTAAGGGCACCATAATTAAAAAGTCTTTGATAAACTAAGATAGTCTCCACTGGTATGTGCTGCAGAATATCTTCTTGAATGTCCCAAGAATTAGCACACGATGAAATAATCCTGTAATCCTAGCAACACAAGCTTGGAACACAAGGCAGGGAAAAGACTTTTCTCCCTTGAGGAATTGCTATAGCCTCTGCAAGAAGCTGGATGATCAGTGGCTCTGTCACAAACATAAGCAGGGGTTAAAAGATAATGAAGGAA
This sequence comes from Geosciurus inauris, assembly GCA_004024805.1. NCBI lineage: Eukaryota > Metazoa > Chordata > Mammalia > Rodentia > Sciuridae > Geosciurus > Geosciurus inauris. The sequence goes on along the minus strand of PVHX01013999.1, from coordinate 12,142 downwards.
TTGCTGTTCCAATGGTAAAATAGAGTGACAGATGTGGCAGTGGCAGATGCATCAACACCACACTAGTGGATTAATCCTCTCCAGTTCTGGCTCCACAGAGCCTTTAGAAGATAAAATTCCAAAAATGGACCTCTGATACTTACTAAGCCCACCTCCAGTTCTCGAACAATTCTAAGTTGAGGAGATGGACTTCAAGTAGGGATGGCAGATTTAGCAATAAATAAATAAATACAAAACAAATAATATTTTACCTTGAATATGTTTTATGCAATACTTATCAGAAATTCAAATTTAACTGAATGCCTGTATTTTGTCAGCTGACCTCATCCCAAACATAAAATTACTGATTTCCTTGATCATTTTGTCAGATGATGTCTCAAAAAAGGTTCATACCAATTAATAAGTAGACCATAGGTGCATTTTCTCTGTAATCTTATAGTATCTGTGCCTACCACTATCGTAGCATTTAACACTCTATGGCAATCACTGATTTTTTTAGTTCTCCCAACTTTTTTGTGAGTTATTTGAGGGCAGACAATGTGTTTTCATCACCTCTGTAACCACGAAGCTAAGCACAGTGCCCAAGATAGTAAAAACATTTATTGAAAATTAAGGGAATATTTGAGTAAGTTAATTCCAGTGAACTCCAGAAAATTGTTATTCCATCCAGTAGAGGGCATCTGTGCACACAGTACTGTAGAGAGCAATTCATATTTTAGAGGTGAAGAAAGCAGGCTTTTTAACTGGGGAAAAAAAAAAATCCATACCTCCAGCTCTTTACTTGACAGTAGAGCTTCACCTTCTCCTAACCTACCTGTGCCAATATATACAGAATCAAGATCAATCAGTGTAAAAGAAAAGTTCAATCAAAATCTCAACTCATCCTCTTTTCTTTAGAATGCACAATTTTCTTACCTAAAAACATTTGAAAGAAACAGATCCATCAAAATCCTCTTTTTTTGGATAGTAGTAGATAATTTGATACTTTTATACAGAATTCTAAATATTCAAGGCATTGTCATAATCCTTTAAGACATTCCATTAATAAAATCTGCTGTTGCTACTTTTTTCTCTTTCTTGCAGTATTGGGGATTGAACACAGGTCCTTCTGCATGCTAGGCAAGGGCTCTGCCATTGAGGTACATCCCCAACCCCTTTATTTTATTTTGAGACAGGGTCTTGATGGGGTTCTTTTTTTTGTCTTTTTTTTTGGAACTGGGGGTCGAACCCAGGGCTTTGCGAATGCAAGGCAGACGCTTTGCCACTGAGCTACATCCCAGCCCTTGAGACAGGGTCTTGATAAGCTGCCCAGGTTGGCCTCAAACTTGTAATCCTCCTGTCTCAGCCTCCTCTGTTGCTGGGATTACAGATATGTGCTACAACACCTGATCACTAATAAAATGTTTAAAAAATTATTTCCACATGACTTTTTGGCTCATATCATATACTAAGCTGCTTATGAAAGAAAAAATTGAAATAATCATGTTCATATACATTGTATGGGAGGGGAAAACAGCAAGATTACTCTTATATGGGTGTTATAATTTTTTTCATTAAGAAAAAGATATAGCTACTGAGATGTAATCACTTTTATGATAATGAAAAGGAGGTGTTCTGGTGTGATTGGACCTCTATAAATACACTGCAAAAGTCGATAGTTAACATGTTGTCTCATTAACCATTTCAATTGGCCTATGAAATACATAGAGGCAGATTTACTGTGAAGCTAATGAAGCTTAAGTTTTAGGGTCCTCATTTGCATAACTGCTCCTAAGATCCTGAAAGAGACCATAGCAATGTGCTCACATGGCCATATGTTTTGATTAATATATGCAACCGTCAGGTATTGTAAATGCAGTTGGTTAAGACCATTGAATCAACTTTATTTCTCCCCCTTTCACATCTCAACATGTGGATGGTGTTGAAATGATTGTGGGTAATCATAAGATGTGGCTGGGGGGTCTTGAATTAAGGACACATTTGTTTTAGTTTAAGGGATATGTTTTTATGTTTCACAGTCAACTGTTTATGGTATACATGTTGAGAAGTTGCATCGTGATTTAATTGTTGTAACCAGACCAATATTTATAAGAATTCCTGTGTTTGTAGGCATTCAGAGAAAATGCAGTTTAAACACAGAGGAAAAAATATATCAGAGGTATATCAGGCACTAAGTGAAATATCATGTTAATGAAAAAATTGGAGCCCTTTTATATTGCTTGTTATAATGTAAAATTATGTAGGTGCTATGGAAAATAGTCTGGCAGGGGCTGGGGTTGTGGCTCAGCGGTTGAGCGCTTGCCTCGCATGCGTGAGGCACTGGGTTCAATCCTCAGCACCACATAAAATAAATAAAGGTATTGTGTTCATCTACAACTAAAAAAATATATATTTAAAAAAAAAAAAAAAAAAAAAAAAAAAAAAAAAAAAAAAAAAAAAAAAAAAAAAAAGAAAATAGTCTGGCAGTTCCTCAAGAGTTAAAAAGTGCACTATTATTCAGAATAGTCCCAAAGTGGAAACAATCCAAAGGTCTATCAACTGAGAAATGAATGAATAAAATGTAGTATATGGAATACTATATGATCATAGCAAGAAATTAAGTTCTGATCCATTGCTACAATATGGATGAACCTGGAAATCAGGCTAAGTGAAAAGTCAGACACCAAAGACCATATACTATATGATTCCATTTATATGAAATGTCCAGAATGAACAAACGTACAGAGGCAAAGTAAGTTAGTGGTTGTCAGAGGCTGTGGGAAGAAGAGGGTGATGAAGGATTGCTAGTAGATATAAGTTTCTTTGTGAGTGATAAAAAAAAAATGTTCTGGAATTAGTATTACTAGTTGTATCACATAGTAAATATACTAAAAGCCACCAGATGAATTTTATTGTATGTGAATTGTATCTCAAAAAATATATATAGGTTAAAAAATATAAATTTATTAATTTTAGAAGCATGTTATCCTCTTACCTATAAAACCATGATAAAGTAATACAAAAGACCTACTGAGGTTTCAGCACAAGATTTCTTTTTCCATAGAGTTGTTTTTCACCTATTTGTTAAGAGACCTACTTGAACTATTGTTGTAGGCTGAATTAATTTTTTTTTGTCCCATGGGGTTCTGAGCTTAAATATGGTACTCAATAGATATTTTGATTTATTGATTGATTCTCCATTCTCTAGTACAACTGACAAATTACTGAAAAAATGTGCAGACTCTACACCTAAGAAGCAAAAGAAACTTGAGAAATGAGTGGAAATTTATGGTGAAGGTAAGAGATACACTCAACAATGTATCTTCTGATTGGCTTTTCAACAGGCATCATCTTGCTTTCACTGTAGTACATATTCTTCAAATTAAAGGTGAAACTTGTAGGTACATCTCATACTGAAACCTTTCAGAACCCAAGTCACATACAAAATGCTGTAGGCATGTTTTATCAGCAGTTATTTCTGTTCCTTCCCTGAAAAGCAATTCTGTTGTTCCAGCTGGTTTCTATCACTCAGAGTTTGAATTCTTACCCTTAAACTCCAAATAACATTCTGATTTTATTTAGACCCAGTTCTTATTAAATGGGTACAATAAGTATGCTTCATTCTTTTATCTCCTCATATTTTTTTGGTGACATCATTCAAGACTGCTATGAAATACAGTTGTCTCTCATATTGACACAAGTTTGATTTCAGGATCTCTGCAGGTACCAAAATCTATGAATATACTCAAGTCCTTTATATAAAATGGCACAGTATTTGCATGTAAGTTGTGCACATCCTCTCATTCACTTTATATCATTGCTAGATTATTTATAATACCTAACACAAGGCAAATGCTATGTAAATAGTTGTTTTAGTGTATTGTTTAAGGAATAGTGACAAGAAAAAATGTTTGTACATGTTTGGTATAGATGTAATGTTTTTTCCAGAATATTTTCAACCTTTGGTTGTTGAAATCTATGCGTATGTAACACATGGCTACAGAGGCTTGACTGTATCTAAATCTGTGTATGTGTATGTCTTCCTTCCTTACATTTTAAGAACTGTACGTTTAGACACAAAAATTCTCAATAAAATTCTGGCAAATTGCATACAAAAACATACTAAAAAGATAGTGTATTGCTTTAAAGGTTGTGGTGCGTGGGTCTGCTTGATGAGTTGGGGTCTTGAGAGACGAAGAGGGGTCTCTGGGGAAGATGGAATAGGGTCTTCCAGGATGAGGGTGACGGCCTGCAGGGTCACTCACCCAGACTGCTGTGCCAGAGTGAGACGCAGAAACACCATTTATTCCAGAAAGTACAAAAGCTTATATACACTCCTGGACCAATCAGGCCTAAAGTTACAAAGGGGTGCTCTCTATCAAGCGCACAGTAGCATAGAATGGGGAAAGATGGAAGGGAGGTGTTGAAGGTATGGAGAGTGCTTCTACATATCCCCCTTTTTACTTTTATTTGAAATGTCAGTGGGGTCTGTATGGCCCATAAGCAAGCATATTGGAGGGATCTGTGACAATCTCCTCATGGGAGAGAATCATTCTGCTGGATTTCCAGACTCCTACATGCTGCATATGATAGAGGGGGGCACAAATGAGACTGTAGTCTGTCTTAGGTTGTGCTCCTCTGAGCATCTTATTCATCATTGATCAAGCAGCCTGTGGGCATGAGAGGAGGGCAAACAAGTTTGTGCCTGTCTTAGGTTGTGCTCCTCTGAGCATCTTACCCATCTTTGGCTAGCCAGCCTGTGTGCACATGCCCCAAAATGAGCTCTCTCCCAATAGAAAGGATGATGGGGTTGGGAGGGTTTGGAAGGGAAGGGATTCGGGGTTAGGATCGGCTGAAGCTGTGAAGCCTTGTGTTTCCAGTGAAGATGAGGTGGGTGAGCTTCTTACATGTTCTTGAGGGTTGTGATCCATGCAGCGGGAATTTTCTTGTGTTCCTGTGAACACAAGAACAATATGAACTTTAACAATATGAACTAAGAGAGCTTGTTTAGTTTGACAAAGAGAAGAACCAGAAAAAGGCTTAGAACCCCAAGCCCAATGATAATCCAATTGGATGGATCTAATAGAGCTGATAATTTACTCCACACCTTTTAAAGAATGGAAGAGTCAAAGACAACACTAGCTTTGATTTAGGTACTTACAGAAGGAGTTCTTACTTGAGGTGGGGTAGGTTGTCTTCTTGAGAGAGGCTTGGATGAATATTCCTGGCTGGGATCCAAAGGGGCTTAGACTCTGTGTGTGTGGGGGGAGACACAAGCATAGCCTCACCTTGTGTGAGCAGAGGGTCTGGGCCTTTCCACTGAAGGGTCAAAGGGTCTTTCCATCACACTGAGGGAAGAGGGGTAGGGAAGGAAAATGGACCCCTGTGTCGGATTGCTGCATTGAAGACTTGTTTGTCAAAAGTGAGGTAGTTGAGGGTAAATAAAACATCCAACATTCTCAAAGAAGGGTCCTTCTCAGTAGAATCAAATTTCTGAAGCATCTCCTTTAGAGTGTCATTGGTTCTCTCAATGACTGCTTGTCCCTGAAGGTTATAGGGCATCCATTTGGTATGGGAAATTCCCCAGGAAGTTAAAAATTCCTTCAATCTGAGGGAGACATAGGCCAGGCCATTGTCTGTTTTGATTGACCATGGGACACCCATGAATAGCATTGCTTGCTTTAGAACCTTAATCACATGGGTTGCTTTTTCCCCTGCAAGGGCAGTAGCGTAAACAAGGGAGGAATATATGTCAATTATCACATGTACAAATTTATATTTCTCAAAGGTAGGGACATGAGTGATATCCATCTGCCAGAGGGAGTTGGGTGTTAATCCACGAGGGTTGACTCCCTGTGGTTGGAGTGGACCCAGTGGTAACAATGGGCCACAAGAGGAGCATGCATGGATCAGATGTTTGCATTGTTGGATTGGAATTTCAGGCAATAGGCGGTGAAGACTATCGGCTGAGAGGTGAATCCTCTGGTGTAAGGCTCTAGCTTGTTCTAGAGTGGACATCATGACTTTAGGCTGACTTATAAGTTTGTCAGTAGAGGCATTCCCTTCTGATAGGAAGCCAGGCAACCCGGAATGGGAGCGAATGTGCATAATATACCATGGTTGTTGTCTTACTTCTAGTATAGCCTTGAGGGTAGCCATAGGCTGATCGACAGGACAGTCTCCAGGTCTAAATGTAGAATAAGCAATGGAAGAGCAGACCTTGAGAGTATCTATGCTATCAGAAACTATGTTAAGGGAAATGGTCTGATATCTTTCCAGCACCAGGATAAGTGCAGTCAGATCAGCTATTTATGAGGGCTAGTTGAAAGCTCAATATGACCTAAAGAGTTGCTCATGGACAAGGTTCTTTAATGCTGAAAACTTAAGCTAAAGAATAGGCCATTGCTCCACCCAGTAGGGTGAGGAGTTGCCTTAAGAGCCAAAATCATTAGGGGTGAAAGAGAGATACCATATGACAACTAATGGTTTAAACACTGAGGAAAAAAACATGGAAAGTATTTACATGGGTCAATTTCTTTATATATATGCTATAGCATGAGAAACACCCAAAACCAAATAAAGTTTTACCATCAAGGTGTACACCTAGTAAAACAAAACAACAATAAAACACTACAAAAGGTACAGAGAACATGTGGCTATAGGAAATTATAGTGTAAATTGCAGTACATAAACTGGCCCATGTAGAATACAAAAATATTTATTGAAGTCAGATTTTTTAATAAAACAGTGCTTATTAGAGGTATTTAAATATGAATCAGATATATAATCTAAAGGTAGAAACTTTAAAAAACATTAACAGCATTAAGCCAGTGCCATCCACTTGTGTTTCCATTTTGTTTTTGTTTTAAAAGCTGCTGTTTTGACTCAAGAAAAATCTCTAAGGCCTACATTTTTAAAGTATTATCCATTCTTGTTAGATTTATATTTAGTCTTTAGGAAGTAATTTAGGTTGGCAATGTAGCTCAGAGTAGCTCTAGGAGAGGGGTTAAATTAAACAGGAATCTTGTTTTGAGCCAGTATGGTTTTCAGGCTAAACAGATAGCAAATTTAAGTGAGAGAAATTATTTCTCATTCCAATGATAGTTACAGACATAAACATGTTAATGTGCAATTATTTATATCTGTATTTTCTATTGACTGGGAGGTATGTAATTTGTCCTCCCCAAATAACCATAGAAACCTTGTATATATGGCTGCATATTGATATTTTTTAAAAATTTAGGTATACCTCTGTGTTTGTGTGTGTGTGTCTGTGTAGAAGCTGGAAGGAATACTTGATGTGTTAACTATACATGCTGAAATAGTTTGCTTTCTTGCATAAGCACTAGGTAATGCATAGTAAACAAATAATTGGTGTATCTTCTCCAGCATAAAACTGAATACAAAGTACATGAATTAACAATTATTCTACCATAATGACCAGAAACTTCCTTAGTGGCAGAAATTCACTTATTAAAGTTCTTATGTCTGACTGGGGCATATTTGTTGGTTTAAAAGTGGAATTGGGCTTTGACCCTCTGAGCCTGAGTGTGCAATCTGCCTGGGGTGCACTGGGGAGAGTTTGTCCTGCCCCTGGCAAATGAGCCTTGTCGCTGGGGTTGCAAGGAGGGAGGAGAGAGCGACCAGGGATGGGCAAGTGGTTGTGCTGTGGGAGGAGCTCGCCCCGACAGAGCGTAGCTGTAGCCAGGGGGCTGTAACATTGGGCAGGGGTTAGACCTGTGTCTTCCCTGCCCATACCATCTTGTCCCCTCAGAGCGTAGGAGGTGGCGAGGAGAGAGAGGAGCTAGGCATCTCTGAGCCACCTTTTTTGCCTCAGGCCTTTCCAGCCCTCCCGGAGCCGGCTGCAGCACATTATGGCCATGGAAAGTCGCCTGCCAGCCAGCGGCTCATCGCTAGCTTGAGGGTGGTCCTCTGCTGACCCTACCTGTTTGCCCTCTGCGCCGCCCAAGTGCTCCCGCTCTGGAGAGAAGGCGGTGGCATGGAGAAGAGGGATGGGCAGAGGGGCTGGGAGGAACCGGGAGCAGGAAAAGCCTGCCGATTGTGAGAAGAAAAAGGAGAATGTGAAGCAGACCTGCCATGTTGAAGGAGTTGCTAAAGTGAAAGCAAACAGCAACGCTTAAGTGGCGGCCAGACTTGGATTGCGTATGTGCTGTCTGCGAAAGTTTGTCTGGCAGACTGCCTCTGAGCTCCCGCTAAGATGGGGTGGGCCGTGACTCTGCTCCGCCTGCAGCTTAGGCAGCTTGCTGTGGGATGTGGCTATGGCCAGAGGAGGTGCAGGTGCAGGGCACTTGGGAATTTTCCTTTTTCTCCGTGAATGCAAAAAATTTTTTTTTGCACAGGACACTTTTATGGCAGTGGTTTTGTTCAGTTCTCCCTGGGAAGGCTGGCAGCAGCAAGCAGTTCCCCGTGGAGAGATAGAGTTCAAGTGGGCGGGGTTGCATGATTCTGCAGGTGCAAGGGGCAGCCCAGGGGCATCCCTGGGACCGTGCAGGGTGCAGCAGGCCCTGCAGACAGGGCCGCACAGCACCTTGGCAGGGGCATGGTCACTCTAAGGCATTGGAACAGTTTTGCCAGCGGGCATGCGTCTGCACCTTGCCTTGCTGATGTTAGTCCAAGAACACACCTACTCCCAAGTTGGGGTCTGGCCGCTCCGGAAAGGGCGGGCAGGGGCGACACCGCCTGGTGTTTGTGACTGTGGCCTGTGTGGGTGGGGCCGCCAAGGCTGGCGAGTGGAGCCTGCGTGTGACTGGGGTCACCAGGATTGGTGTGGGGAGGCCTGGTGTTTGACTGGGGTTGGTGCCATGGAGCCGCCCAAAGGCTGGTGGCACTGAGGCCTGCGCATGCGTGGAACAGCCGCAGGTGAGACCAGAGCAGTGGGACTACTAGAGAAGCAGTTTTGTTTATTTTTCTGGAGAAGGCTGGTGGCACAGAGGCCCGCAGGCATGTGGGAGGTGGCAGGCCTGGGCGGGGTGTAGCAGGAGTGGGCCACTGCATGGCTGGCTGGCAGGACCAATGCCACTTGGAACTGGGGTGGCCACTGTGGCTTGCGGGTGGAGCTGCTGCAAATGTGGTTTCTTTTAGTGACTGGCAGGAGCGCTGGGTCCCTCACAACACTGCTCTGTGTGCAGGAGCTTGGGACTGCTGCAGCTTGCTATGGGAGAGGGGCTGTGCGTTCCTGGGGTGGGGCCTGTGCTTTGGGAGAAGGTAAGCATGGAGGTGTGGGCACTGCAGGGCAGTGCCATTCCGTGATGCAGAGGGCCCACGAGGTGGTGATGGGTGGCTCCGAGGAGCGGGGAGAGGAGGGCTGGGGGAGAGGCGGGACTAGCCTGCGTAGGTGGACAGCCAAGGAAAGGGGAAAGCCTCCTGAGAGAAGGAGGGAACACTAGGAGAGAGAAAGACAGGAAAATGTTTAGAACTAGGGTTGGAGTCACTGGGCTGATCAGACCCTTTGTGACTGTTGGACGAGCCAGGAAGTAGAAATATGTTCCCTGACCTAACTTTATGACACAAAGACAAACAGAGAAGACAATGAAAAAAAGGCTGGTGTTACCTTCACCAGCAAGATAGGGGGACTGCCAGGAAGTCTTACTGAGGAGTCGAGAAGCCCGAGAGCACGTGGGCACCAATTGTTGCTTTAAAGGTTGTGCTACGTGGGTCTGCTCAATGAGTTGGGGTCCTGAGAGACGAAGAGGGGTCTCCCAGGATGGGGGTGACGGCCCGCAGGGTCACTCACCCAGACCCCGGGGTATAGGTAAAAACTGCTCTGCCAGAGCAAGACGCAGAAACACTGTTTATTCCAGAAAGTACAAAAGCTTATATACACTCCTGGACCAGTCAGGCCCAAAGTTACAAACAAAGGGGTGCTCTCTGTCAAATGCACAGTCCATTAGCATAGAATAGGGAAAGATGAAAAGATGAAAGGCTGAAGATATGCAGAGTGCTCCTATAATAGTGCACCACGATCAAGTGAGTTTCATCCTAGGTATGCAAGGTTGGTTCAACATATGGAAATCAATAAATGTAATTCATCACATCAATAGACTTAAAGACAAAATCATATCTCAATAAATGTTGAGAAAGCATATGACAAAACATAGCACCTCTTCATGTTCAAAACACTAGAAAAACTAAGGATAGTAGGAACATATCTTAATATTATAAAAGCTCTCTGCTAAACCAAAGCCCATCCATCATCCATGGAGAAAAATTGGAAGCATTCCCTCTAAAAACAGAAACAAGACAAGGATACCCTCTTTCACCACTTTAATTCAACATAGTCCTTGAAACTCTACCCAGAGCAATTAGATAGATTAAAGAAATTAAAGGGATATGAATAGGAAAAGAACTCAAACGATCATTATTTGCCAATGACATGATTCTATACTTGAAGGATCCAAAAAATTCCACCAGAAAACTTCTAGAATTAATAAATGAATTCAGCAAAGTAGCAGGATATAAAATCAATACCCATAAATCAAATGAATTTCTCTATGTCAGTGATGAATCCTCTGAAAGAGAAATTAGGAAAACTACCTCATTCACATTAGCCTCAAAAAAAAAATGCTTGGGAATCAACTTAACAAAAGAGGTGAAAGACCTCTATAATGAAAACTACAGGACACTAAAGAAAGAAATTGAAGAAGATCTTAGAAGAGGGAAAGACCTCCAATGTTCTTGGATAGGCAGAATCAATATTGCCAAAATGGCCATACTACCCAAAGTGCTATACAGATTCAATGCAATTCCAATTAAAATACCAATGTCATTCCTTATAGAAATAGAAAGAGCAATCATGAAGTTCATTTGGAAAAATAGGAGACCAGAATAGCCAAAACAATCCTTAGCAAGAAGAGTGAAGCAGGAGGCATCACAGTACCTGACCTTAAATTATACTACAAAGCTATAGTAACAAAATGATATGGTATTGGCACCAAAATAGACATGTAGACCAATGGTATAGAATGGAAGAGACAGAGACAAACCCACATAAATACAGTTATCTCATACTAGACAAAGGTGCCAAAAACATACATTGAAAAGATAGCCTCTTCAACAAATGGTGCTGGGAAAACTGGAAATCCATATGCAGCAAAATGAAATTAAACCCCTATCTCTTGCCATGCACAAAACTCAACTCAAAATGGATCAAGGACCTAGGAATTAGACCAGATACCCTGCACCTAATAGAGGAAAAGGTAGGCCCTAACCTTCATCAAGTAGGATTAGGCCCCAACTTCCTTAACAAGACTCCTAAAGCACAAGAAATAAAAGCAAGAATCAATAAATGGGATGACATCAACCTACAAAGCTTCTTCTCAGCAAAAGAAACAATCAGTGAGGTGAAGAGAGAGCCTACAATTTGGGAGCAAAGTTTTGCCACATGCAAATCAGATAGAGCACTGGTCCAGGATATATAAAGAACTCAAAAAATTTAACCAAAAAAAAAAAAAAACCCACAACCCAATCAATAAATGGGCTGAGGAGCTGAACAGATACTTCTATGAAGAAGGTATACAATCGATCAACAAATACATGAAAAAATGCTCAACATCTCTAGCAATTAGAGAAATGCAAATCAAAGCTACTCTAAGATTTCATCTCATTCCAGTCAGAATGGCAGTTATCAAGAATACAAACAAGTGTTGGCGAGGATGTGGGGGAAAAGCACACTCATACATTGCTGGTGGGACTGCCAATTGGTGCAACCAATCTGGAAAGCAGTATGTAGATTCCTTAAAAAACTTGAAATAGAACCACAATTTGACCCAGCTATCCCATTCCACGGTCTATATGCAAAGGACTTAAAAACAGCATTCTACAGTGACGCAGCCTCTTCAATGTTTATAGAATCTCAATTCATAATAGCTAAACTGTGGAAGCAATCTAGATACCCTTCAATAGACTGTGGGGAGCGAGCTCCCTGGATCCGGGAGCTGCCCTGCCCTTTTAAGATAGGTTTGCATTTTTCCTTAGTATCCCTAAGATTACTTTTGATTAAACTCCATATGGCCAATGTGCCAGGTGGTAAGGGCTCCTGCTTATCGGCCCGTTTTAAATCCTCTCCTAAGTGTTCCCATTGAGGCACATTTAATAAACCTTCCTCTAAAAACCAGGGTGCCTTTTTCTCAATTGTATGGAGGAA
>PVHX01013998.1:30152-52379 GCA_004024805.1 Geosciurus inauris | reverse complement strand
TTGGTTTCAACTTGACTGGATTGAGAGTCACAAATCAATCTAGGAAATAAGGGTGCTGCCTTTAAAAGGGTAAAACAGAGAGTATCATTTCTGAGTGCCTGATAACCCATAAACGCCAGCAGCCAAATTAAAAAATACTGGGATTGCCAGGGGGAGGGAAGGGTAAACAGGTGGAGCAGATGGGGAACCAAGACAGGAGCACCTAAACTTATTTGGGACAGGGTAGGAAGGGGCCAGACCTACAGTGTGGTAGGATGTAGCCAGGTGATTGGGTGGATGAGAGTTAGGGAGGCAGAGGGAGACCATCTTGTACAAGGAAGGATGTTAAAAAAAGATGGCCTGCTGGGAGCTATAGGGCATTCAACAGGTTGTATCCTGGAGTGTATGGGACAAGAGGAGGATGGCTCTGGAGGAAACAAACATCAGAATGTGTTCAGAGAAACTCAGAGTCCAGCTGCTCTTGAGCTCCTGAGGTATCTCTCCACTTGCCTACCCAACATCTCTATTCAGATATTTCCATAGACTGAATTCTTGGTTCTCATTTCTAAATCTTCTCCCCTAATCTATCCTGCTCAGGAGTGCTCAAGGTAGAAAACTTGGAGTTGTTCTTAACATCTCTTTCTCCCATATTCCTCACATACAATTCATCACTAAGCCCTGTCAAGATGACTTAAGAAAAAATCTCATCAATTCATTCACTTCTGTCTCCTTGAAACCTCCATCTAGTACAAGCTTGGGTCCTGTATGCTGGGTTACTGTGGTAGCCTTCTACCAGGCCTACCATACAATTCCTTATCCTTTCTCCAATCTATTCTTCCCACAGCAAATTGAGGGATCTTTTAAAACTCCATCTGGACTCCCACTTGCCCTCCTACGAGCACTTACGTAGTCTGCCATTACATTTCAGATGGCATGCACTTGTATTCCTAGGTACGCAGGAGGCTGAGGCAGGAGGGTCTCATGAGCCCAGGAGTTCAGGACCAGCCTGGGCAGCATAGTGAGACCTCTCCTCAAAAGGAAAAAAAAAATTTATAAATCACAGATAAATCTCAGCTGCTCAATTTGTCTTGGCAATCTCCACCTAGCCTTATTTTATACCCTCTCCTGCTGGGTCTCCAGGCTCTAACCAACCACAACAATCTTTCAGCTATTGGAAGGGGCCACATTTTAATGGTGAATGCACTTCTCCTAACTCTTTGCCTGGCTAAGTTATGGTCAGTTAGACCTTGACCTTCCCTCCACCCATGACTGCCTCAGCGGGGACTCTCTCAACTCCCCGTGGTGGACGGCTATGCTAATGCATCATGCTTCTTGGTGTTCACACCCTTGGTGTCCCTTTCCCAGCTGACCAGTGCTGGGCCTGTGATGGCTTTAACCAACACACCACAGCAAGAACATGGCTGTGCCTTATCTAGGACAAACCTTTACCTGGCCTGGCTACTTCTTCCTCTCTTTTGGAATTCTCACTCTTGGGATGCTACCTTTAGGAACTCCGCTTCTATGCCGTGAGAAGCCCAAATCATGCGAAGAGTCTACGTGAAGGCATTTTGGTCAATAGTCTCAGCTGAGCTTCCAGCAGACAGCACCAGCTGCCAGCCATATAAATCAGCCCTTTTTGGGTTCCTGCCTGGCTGATCCCCCAGCAGACCACAGCCACACAGCCTCATTTGGAATGAAAACAAAACAAAACAAACAAACAAAGAAAAACATCTATGAGCTGAGTCCAGGCAACCAACAAAATTGAAAGAGATCATAATCATTTTTTTAAGCAACTAAGTTTTGGGGTGGTTGGATATTCAAATACAGTTCTATATAAGATAATGACATTATAGTCAAAGCCAGATTGAATATGCATCCTATAAGATTGTACTGGAGCTGAAAAATTCCTGTTGCTTGGTGTTTTCATAGCCCTTATAATATTGTGGTGCAACATAGTATATATTGGTAGTGATGTCGGTGTAAATAAACCAACTGTCACTGCCGGTATATACAAAAGTACAACACTTGTAATTAAGGACAGTACAGAATACTTGATAATGGTAATAAATGATTCTGGTATTGGTTTATGTATTTACTATAGTGTACTTTTTCTTGTTATTATAGAGTATACTCCTTCTATTTATCAAAACAAGAAGTTTACTGCAAAGCACTGTGTTTTGTGTGGCCTGCAGCAGCCTCAAACACCTTGTGTTGATGGCATCTCTTGATTGCATCAAAAGGACACATCTAGGGATTGACATCCACCACCTAGGTTTGTGCAAATAACCCTAGAATACTTACATAACAATAAAATCATATAACCATCCATGGATCAGAAACATTCCGTCATTAATTGGCAGATGAGTATGATAGATAATAGGAGCATTGCTCGATTTTTTTTTTTTTTGTACTGGGGATTGAACCCAGGGGTACTCTACCACTGAGTTACATCCCTAATTTTTTTAAAAAAATGGTTTTGAAGGGGCTGAGGATGTGGCTCAGTAGTAGAATGCTTGCCTAGCATGTGCAAGGCCCTGGGTTCAATCCCCAGCACCATCCAAAAAAAAAAAAAAAAGTTAATTACAAAAAATGAGTTTGTGAGACAGGACCTTACTAAATTGCTGGGGTTGACCTTGAACTTGTGATCTTCCCGCCTCAGCTTCTCAAGTGCTCAGCCTCTCAAATGACTGGGATTATAGGCATGCAATCTAAATTAGGTTCTCCTTTTATTTCAGTACAGAGAATCAGTCCCCTTCCTTCATAGCACTTGCCACATTTTGTAGTTACATATGTATTTGTGTGTTTGCTTTACTTTTTTTCAGCACTAGTCTATAATCTGCATTATAAAAAAAGATCATGGCTACTTATTAATGAACATGGTATTTTTACTGGCACCTAAGAATTGCATAATTATCTGTTGAATAAAGAATAAGGGGGTTGAGTTATATCCTGAGGGAAAAAGGATAAGAGTTTTAAACAGATGAGCGACAAGATAGTTTTAAATGGAGAGAAATAAAGTGAAATTTTAAAAGCTATTTTTAATGGGATATAGTACTTCTTAAGAGTTTTTCTTATGAGACAATAAGAAGCTTGGATTTTGAAAAGAGAAGATTTGGGGCTTAAGTCTGGGTGAGAAACCATGAAACAAAGGTTAAAAGTGTACATCTAGGGACTGGGCATGTAGCTTAGTGACAGACTTTGTCCTAACATACATGAGGGCTTGTGTCTGATCCCCAGAACTTCAAGGAAAAAACAAAAAAGGATATATACTGAAAAATACGTAAAATGTGACTTCCTTGGGGAGAGAAACAATAAATGAAGGGACTTAAATGTTCTTAAAATGATAGCGGTAGGCCTTTAGGGAGACCTAGAGAAAAAGACAAGGAGACAAAGTTGGTTTTGAGAGTGTTCTTTGGGGATGGCCCAGTCACAATGGGAAGACAGGCATGTTCTCTATGGAGAAATGGGGAGTGCTTAGGAATATGTATCAGTTTCTGGTGGCTGCTGCAACAAAATATCTCAAATTGGGTGGCATATAACAACATAAATTTATTGTCTCATAGTTCTGGAAGCCAGACATCTGAAATCAAGGTGTTGGAAGGGCCATACTACCCCAAAGCTCCTAGAGTCTCTCCTTACCTTTTCCAGCTTCTGATATCCTCAGGTATTCATTGACTTGTGGCAGAAAAATTCCATTCTTGGCCTTTGCCTTCATATGACTGCTTCCATTCTGGTTGCATGACATTCTCTTCCTTGTATGTGCCTGTATCCAAATTTTCCATTTTTTATAAGGACATCAAATTTATTGGATTTGGATCCATCTTAATGACCTCATCTTAATTTGATCATATCTGCAAAGACTCCATTTCAAATAAGGTCACAAATATAGATATTGGGGGCTGGCACCTCAACATATATTGAGGGGGTCACAATTCAACCTACACAGCAAGGCTGATACTCAGCATAAGCAGTTATTTGGAGGTGCCCTAAATGCCTTCCAATGTGCAACCCCAAAGCATTTCTGAACTGCTATAGGCATGGTGACCATTTAGAAAGGGCGTATCAGAGACCTTAGCTCTGCCCCTGGGAATGAAGAAAGGTCTTGCAGAATGTGTGAGAGGAAAGTGAAACACCACAACAGACCCTCAGGAGATGCGAGTCTCAAAAGTGAAAGAAAAGCATGGAGTTTCTGTGGTTATGTTCTAGTTATTTTATTTGGCTGTGACAGACAAGCAGGAACTGGAAAGGCTGTGGAACTTGGGAGAAGCTCAAGTTACAGTGAAGATTAGCGCTCTTGCTTTCACCTCCCACCACTTGAGAAAGATGATGCTGGCTGGTATAGGCAATGGACTAAAGAATTGGGAGTACAGGCAAAGGGGTCCTTTAGAGACCAAACCAGATGAGGAGTGAGGGTGATCATGGCATGGAAGTGGGTTGGATATGGAGGCAAATCCTTGGATTTGGGAACCGCAGAGAGCACATTGAAGGAATTAGAGCATAATGAGACACCAAGGAGGACAAACAGGTTTATGACTTAAATACTTGGGTGGATATTGAGGCTAAAGCTTATGAAAGTAACAAGGAGGAGGCTGTTGTTGCAGAAATGCAGACGTTAAGAGTAAGAGCCTAGATGGGGTGGTGGCTAGGGTAGGGTTTTGACTTGCTGACTAACCCTGGCTTTTCCAGTTGTCTTGCTTCCCCAAATGTCCCAATGTGGGTAACCATCAGATAGTATGAGCTTCTTAGGTATCCGGGAACCAGGAAGGTCAGGTGAACTGTTGGAAGCCTGAGAAAATTAGCCTAGTGGGAATTTTGTTTTGTTTTGTTTTAAAGATAATGGGATATCATATTTACTCTCTAATTAAAGGCTATCCTGGACTTTAATAATTTTGGGGTCCATGTTAGACAACTTCCCATTTCTATAACAAAATACCTGAAATGATAAATTTATAAAGAGGAAAGGTTCATTTTGGTTCACAGTTTCAGTTCATGATCAATTGACCCAATGCTTTTGGATCTATGGTAAGGCAGCACAGCATGGTGGCAGTGTGTGGCAGAGCACACACTGTTCACTTTATGGCTGGGATACAGAAGGCAAAAAGACCAGCATCCTACAATCCCCTTCCAAGATAAATGCCTCTTCCCTACATAAAGCCTCCCACTAGGCCTCATATCTTAAAGGTTTAGTAGTTACTTCCCAATAGGGCCAAGCTGAGGACCAAGCCTTTAACACATGGGCCTCCAGGATGCATTCCAGATCTGAACTATAGCAAGCCCCCTGGAAAATGTACCCAGAGTTCTAATCTCTGCTCTTCTCTAGCCATGGGCTTGAGCCAGCTCCGAATGGCCAGTTACTACATAATGATCATCATGTTGCCTGGCAGCCTTGTGCACCCTGGGCCACATGGTCCCCACCCAGTGCTCCTCTTGGGGGTTTACTCCTTGAGGGTTGGTGAGGCCCTGCCCCATGACACTGTGGGACTGGCTTCCACAGTGGGTGAGCTTCCCCAGCTCCCTCCCCAAGAGCCTCTCCACATCTCTCACTCTTGCTTTCACCTCCCACCACTGAGGGGAATATGGGAGTGTTGTGAACAGGAAGGCTGCAGCTGCCCCAGGTGTGAAGAGAAGATGCAAATGCGAAGCAAGCTGTGCCTGCAAAAGTGGAAAGTGCTAAACCAG
Organism: Geosciurus inauris; assembly: GCA_004024805.1. Taxonomy (NCBI): domain Eukaryota; kingdom Metazoa; phylum Chordata; class Mammalia; order Rodentia; family Sciuridae; genus Geosciurus; species Geosciurus inauris. The sequence continues at coordinate 46,721 of PVHX01013998.1, read as the reverse complement.
GTCTCTGGGAGAAAGTAGGACCTCAGTCCCTATTGGGAAGCATTTCAATCCTTCCACAGTGGGCACCTTTGATTGACTCCCCCTTTACCCTGCAAAGGAGAAACTTCCAGCCAGCTTCTCCTTTACATGCAATTTCCTTCACCAACCTCTGACTGAAGCCCTGACCTCTCCTCCCCTTTCTTCATGTTCCTTTATCATTTACAGGCCAGCTCAAATGCTATTTCTTTTTAGATTCATTTTGGAACACTAAAGTATGTACACTTGTTTTTTAACATCTGCCACATGTTTTTCCTATACTGTAATTTTCAGCATTTTGCAAATGTATTAGTCAAAGTTGACCAGCAAATAAAAGAACCAGTAGTGTGTGTGTGTGTGTGTGTGTGTACACAACACTGATCTGTATATACATATATCTGCATACACACACCCCCATTTTATACATACCCAAACATCCATCCCTCAGTATCCATGAAGGCTTGGTTCCAGTTCACTTTGTGGATTCCAAAATCTATGAAGGTACAAGTCCCTCACATAAAGTGCTATAGTATTTGATTTAACCTATTCATATCCTTCCATATGCTTTAAATAATCTTTAGATTAATTATAGTACTTAATACAATGCAAATGCCATTTACCATATTGTTTGGGGAATAATGACAAGAAAAACATCTGTATATGTTCAGTACAGATTTAATTTTCTAAAATACATTAAATCCACAGTTGTTTGAATCCTATGTGATCTTTAGATATGAAGGGGTGACTATATACAGAAAGAGATTTGTTATGAAGTATTGACTCGTGTGAGTATAGAGGCTGAGAAATCCTTTAATCTGCCATTTGTAAACTGGAGGCCCAGGAAAGCCACTGGGTATACTTCCAGTCTAAACCTGAAGGTCCAAGAACTTCCCAGTTTGAATCTAAAATCCCAAGAACCAGCAAGATCAATGTCTAGGAGCAGAGGAGATGGATGGATTCAGCTCAAACAAAGAGCAAATTTGCCTTCTCTCCATCTTTTTCTTCTATTCAGGCCCTCAATGGATTGGATGATGCCTATTCACATTGATGAGGGTCAATCTTCTTTACTCAGTTTGCCAACTCAAGTACTAATGTCTTCTAGGAACACCCTTATAGACACAGACAATGTTTTCCCAGCTATCTGGGTATTCCTTAGCCCAGTCTAGTTGAGAAGCAAAATTAACCATCACATTATGCAGTATACCTGCCTGTTCTCTAATTATATTCATTACTTTATTCTCTCAGACTATTTTATCTTAAAGAGACCTTGTGGCCCTCTCAAACTCTCTCAGATACCTACATCATGTCACCTCCTTCCAGCCCCTTTCCCTTCATCCCACTTTGCTACTATCCACCCTTCACAGCACAATTAGGATATTTCTCATCTGCTATGAGAAATCTTCTTCAGTGGTCTGGGTCCTACCATTTGCAGGAAACTATCTACAGTTCCTTCTCATGTGATGCCATACAAGATTGTCCTGATCTGGCCCCTGCTTGTCTCCTTTTCCTCTTTCCTCTCTTCATTAACCTCTACCTCTGCTCATAATTTATGCTTCAACTACACTGAATATCTTTTGATACTCAGAAAACAGCACATATCTTTACAGCTTCTCACCTTCGCAGGGATAATTCCTTCTTTCTGAAATTATTTCCCTGTGAGCTTTCATCTTTTTTTCCCTTCTTATCTTTTCTTTTCTCACATTACAAAACTGTTAAAACATGCATGCAGACAAAAGCATAAAGCATCTGTTGATTATTAACAGACAGTTGTTAAACTAATTTATGTCTACCCAAGTGAGAAAATAGATCATTATTGGCACTGATGAAGCACTCTGCCTACCCCTCCCTGATGGCAACTGCCCTGTAGATGTCACAATTATCTTAGCCATCATGATAAGCATTTCATAGCTTCCTTTAGTTTTTGCCCCTGTCAATGTGGATTCCTAAACACTGAGGATTAGTTTTGCCTGTTTTTCAACTTTGAATGACTGGAATCATATTCTTTTGTATGTGTCCCTCACTCCACATGACACTCGAGCTTCGTCCACATTGTGTGCATAACAGTACTTCTTTCCCATTCTCTCCTGTATAGTTTTCCATTCTGTGAATAGATTGTATGTGATTGATCCACATTATTATTCCTGGAAACTTGGGGGTTTTCTCTTAATTTATTTTTCTTAGTATTTATCAGCCACTAAGCATATCATTCAATATTCATCTTCCCCAACTGGATATGTCACGTGAGAGCAAAGACCTTATTTTGTTCAGTGGTGTATCCTTAGAACCTATGCAGTACCTGGAACATAGCAGTTACTTAAAAGTTTGTGCTATGTGTATGAAGGTTTACTGGACTATTCCTGGTACTTTGAGGTGTTCTTTAAGTGTTCCCTTCTCTTTAGGCAATCATCAACTTCTCCATGCAGACATTCAACACCAACAATGATAATGCCTATAGTTACAGAAAGTGCTTCCTCTGTATTAGGTAGTGTGCTGAGCACATGTGTCATCTTATTTAATCGTCCAAAATTCTCACCAGGGGAGAAGTCATATTGTCCCCATTCTATGGAGACAGATTCTGTTGGTAAGAAGGTGTTATTCAGAACAGCAATTGAGAGCCCTGGCCAGGTTCTTACTCCCAAGAACACGTCTGTCCTTAGATGTGTTCACCTTGACCCACCATGGTTCTGGCATTTAAAAAAAATCATTTGCCAATATTAAATGCATTGGAGATTTTCCACAGGGCTGTGTAGAATCCTTATTACCACATTACAGGCAAACTGAAGTCTGAGATGGGCAAAGTAGACACCTAAAGGGGTTACTCAGCTTCCAGGGAGCTGAGCAAGGATGTAGATCCTAGGCCCACTCTGAAGTCTATATTTTTTCTAGTAGAACTCTTTGCTCAACTTTAAAAATTATTTTTCAATAGAGGTCTTTTACTATGTAATTATAATACCACAAATTGCTTTTATAATCTGGGATCCAGTTTCTGGACCTGGATTACTCTAAGATCTTCCTATCAACCTGCTGAGCTGTCCTTTTCAGAGACATAAATACTCCCCTAAAATGTTCTGACATGCTTGCTTTTAACTATTGTGACTTGCTGAATCAAAGCAGCTGGAGTTAAACAAAGTCAATGTCATTTCATTAAAGGTTAACTCATCTTTTTCTCCCTCCTTCCCTCCAGTACTGCAGATTTAACCTAGGGCTTGTATTTGCTAAACAAACACTCTACCAGTGAGCTACATCTGAGACAGAGGTTGATCTCCAATTTGTGATCTCCAGTCTCAGCCTCTTTGAGTAAGTGCACCACCACGTCTGCCAGATTAATGATCTTTCTGGGTTTGAGATACTGAACAAGGAACACCTGATTCATCCAAACCCTGTGGATGTACTTTGGGCCAAAGAAATTTGAGATTTCAAGAAGAGACCCATTCTCCTGGATAACAAAGTTGATGGGGGAAGTGTGTGCACTCAGATGTCATCTTGTAACCAAAGCCCAGAGTAGCACCTGGACTGCATCTGTACATGTCTACAAGTAGTACAAGCATAAGCCAGTTCCTTTCTATTTACCCACCATTTGTCAACCCAGAGGCTCTTTTTCTTTTCAAGGATACTGAGTTGTCTGTCCATTGATGTGATTGAAGTCCCTCTGCATTTTTTTTTCTTTTTTTTTTGGTACCAGGGATTGAACTCGGGGGCGCTCGAGCACAGAGCTACATCCCCAGCCCTATTTTGTGTTTCATTTAGAGACAGCGTCTCACTGAGTTGCTGAGGCTGGCTTTGAACTTGTGATCCTCCTGTCTCAGCCTCGCCTCTGCATTATTTATGGCCCTTGGTAATAGCTGCATCCCTTCGGAGTGATGTCGACATTTTCTGGAATGCTAACAGCCAGAGATTGGTTTGCTGAGATTGCTAAGAGTAGTCTTCATTCCCTCAGCAGATGTGGTAGAGAGTGATTCTGCCTCAAGTTTTAAAGCAAATGTGGACAAGAATGGTATATTCCTGGGGCCAAGGCCTCCAGTCCTCAGATGACTTGCTCCTTTGTGGGTGGCTCACCCCATCCTGTTGCTCTTTTCCTCTCCTCTCTGCCCTGGCCTTGTGGGCTGTACTGCTACTTTCTGGAGCAACACTACAGATTATAAAACCTATTTCAACTCTTCACAAGCCATTGACACCTTTCCATTTTTGCCTGGTGTTCTGTGAATGGACTAGAAGGCATTATTTACAGGATGTAAATAAATAAGTCTCTGAAAAAATAAATTTTGATCTGAAGAGTTTGTAAAATTCAATTTTTCATCATCTTGATCATCTCCAGTTTCAAAGTTGGTGAAATAACATTTCAAGATGTCATTGGAAACTTGGCCTGGATACACAGTGATTGAAATAGAGAGACTGACAGATGAGTACTTAGCTTGGAATTTATGAATCCAAAGCATTAAAACTTAACCCAAGAAAGTTTTTTTTAAGTACTACTATTTCCACCTAATTAAGAACTGTCACACAATTATGATTTATTTACAGCTATCCTTCATGTATAAAGTAGAATTATCCACGTTTTTTTAAAAAAAACTAATGATTTTTGTGCATTAACTCAATCAATCAATGGCATTTCTAAAAATAATATCTTTTCCTTCTGGATTAAAAAAAATATCTACTAATGATATGAAGTTCAGGAACTATAGAAAAATATAATGAGAACATAAAAATTACTTGATTCCTACTACCTGGAAATAATCATACAGAATAATATTTTCTTTCTTTTTTTGCATGTATAGTTGTATATATATTTACATACACAAATTATAAAACTGGAAAAATACAGTTTTGAATTCTGTTTTATTTATCATTTATCATGACATTGTGAATCATTATGCTTTTTTGATACACTTTCTTAGAAAATATATTTTTGTGACTTCTAGATAGTCCATTTTATGCATTTCTCATAAATTGTTTAATCTTTTCCCTATTATTGGAAATTCTAGATGTTCCCATATTTTCTATTAAAACCAATGTTTTAATGAAAATTTTGAACACAAATGCTGTTTCATTTTGGATTATTTTCTTAGTCTAGATATAAATAAATCAGTAGTATGAAAACAGATTCAAAGTTTGTCACCTCTATGGAGATGTCAAATAATTACGTTGTTTTATAGCAATAGCTATATGAGAAAAAAGGTTCTATAGTATCAAGTGAAAAAAATTGGATGCAAAATTGTATTTTCATTGCTATCTCAATTATTTAAAATGCATAGGAAATTCCGGAAGGGTAAGTCTGTGATTGCCTCTGAGTGGTGAATGGTCTTTCTTTCTTCATTAGACTTTTAAACTTTTAAACTGTAAGGATTCCTGTGGTCAGTCTTTCTGACTCAGGCCCTACATACTTTATATGCCACCACATAAATACATGAGTCTCATCTCTATCCATGCACCAGCTTCTTTTATTTTTAATTCTCAATTTACTCTTTTATTTCTCCTCTTGAGTTTTTTTTTAAATCAAACTAATACATGCTAATTAATTCTTAAAGACTTCTAACCCAAATGGCATGGCCCTCTGCTACCTTCTCCCTTCCCTCCTCTCAGAAACCTTTGGTTTCAACTCATTTTTTGTGAACTGTTTTACATTTCAACTCCTTTAAATTCTTCTGATGACAAATTACCCTAAGATCCCATTTTATCAGAGTGAACACAAATTAGTGCTGAAGTCTCAATGGTTTCTTAACATTATTCATGTCAAAAAAAAATTTCAAGGTAAGTTAAAATGAGCTTTCAAGCTGAGTGGATGGCCAAGATTAGGTCAATCCATGATTAAGCACCATTCAACTTTAAAGGGAAAAGCACAGAGTTGTGCATAACTCCATCCAAGACTTGAAGCAATGCTACCTTTTAAAATGTTTTAATTAATGCATTTATGCAGGAAGTATGTTGGACCAACCATATTCTGGACAGTGGTTGTAGAAAAATAGAGAAACTACTATTTGGAGGAGAGCTATCACATAGTGAGATAGTATAAGCAAGAAGGATTCAGGGACCATGCTTAGCTTTTTAAATGAGTCTACTTTCATGAGAACTAACTGGGGTTCCATGATAACTACATTAATATTTTCTGAAGGCACCCCTGATGACCTAATACCCTTCATTCTTAAAGATTCCACTGCCCCAACACCATCACACTGGGTATCAAGCTTCCCACACAGGAAACTACGGGGGACACAATCAAAACATATCCACACCATAGCAGCTACAATGGGATATCCTTCAGCCTTAAAAAGGAAGGAAATTTTAAATCATGCTGCAACATGGAAGGAACTTGAGGACATTATGAAAACTGAAATAAGCCAGTCACAAAAAGACAAACAGCCAGGCTCAGTGATATACACCTGTAATCACAGCCACTTGGGAGGCTGAGATGGGAGGATAGCAAGTTTGAGGACAGCCTCAGCAAATTAGTGAGAGCCTAAGAAACATAGCAAGACTCTGTCTTGAAATAAAAAATAAATGAGGGTGGAGATGTGACTCAGTGGTAGAGCACTCCTGGATTCCAGTACTGAAAAAAAAAAAAGACAAACACTGTATGATTCTACTTATATGAGGTGATTAGAACAATCAAATCCATAAAGACAGAAAAGAGAATGGTAGAAGTCAAGACCTGGAGGGAGGAGAAGGAGAGTGGAGATTTATTGTTTAACGAATATTGAGTTTCAGTTGTATAAGATGAAAAGGGTTCTGGAGATAGAGGTAATAGCTCTACAAGTGTGTGAATTTACTTAGTGCCACTGAAGTATTTGCTTAAAATGGTTGATGTAGTAATTTTTATGAATATTTTACCAAAATTTAAAAAATGATTATTTAAACACATACTTCCACACCAAGACTCACAAAGTCAATGCCACCAGGGACCAGGTGAGTATTGAAATGAGGAACCTAGAGGCCACCGTCTCCATTGGAGAGCAGACATGCCTGTTCTAAGGGAGGCAGATGCTGCTCAGCTCTGAGGCCATCACTCCTGCACAGAGTATCCGATGGCCACTATTTACAACCAGTGTGAGAAACATTGGTGACATAGAAAAAGAGTCACCAAAGGAGTAGTTTAAACCCTAGGCAATGGCAGCAAGGGCCAAAGGAAAACTGGACCAAAAACATAAATAGAAAGGAAAAAGTGCAAATGTGGAATTATTGTCAATAAGAGGACTTTGGAAGCCATGCTGGGGAGCTAGACTTGATGGGCAGGCACTGGGGAATCATACTGTACGACTCATATAATTATATTCTATGATTCATGAAAGGCATGAAGACCATACCATCCAAAAAAAAAGAATACTGAATAATAACCAAGAAGCTTTTCTAGCTGGGCATGGTGACATACACCTGTAATTTCAGTGACGGAAGAGGCCAAGGCAGGAGAATGGCAAGTTCCAGGCCAGTCTCAGCAACTTAGGAAGGCCTTATCTCAAAATCAAAAATCAAAAGGGCTGTGACTATAGTTCAGTGGTAGAGCACCCCTGAATTCAATTTTCAGGACCAAATAAATGAACAAATAAACTAAATTTTAAAAGAAGCTGTTCTAGGGTCCTGGGAGAGAGAGCAGGTAGGAAATCTACAAGAAACAATGATGGGTCAATGAGTATCAGAAATGCAGAGGTTTCTTAGAGACCTCTGAAAGTTTCCAACCAGTTACACCTGGTTTCTTGTTGTTGCTCTGATTCAAGATCCAACCAGTTCCTGGGAGCACAACGTTCCTGACCTGTCCAAGTCTCCTTCTTGGTCCCTGATATGATACAGCACCGCCCCTCAACTTCCTGGCCCTTATCCTCTGTGCCTCTTGATTGGCAGTTGATTATGTACACATGGTGACATTGCTCTCACTATTGCACTGAGTGTTAATTCTGCTTTGTGACTGCATTGTAGTAGAAGTTTCTTTGGACAATGAAACAAGATGCCTGGGTTTCAAAGTTCTGGTGTCACACCCCTTCCTCCACCTCTTTTCTGCAACTCCAGGCCTCAGTTATGCCATCTGCAAAATTAAAAAAAAAAAAAAAATTGGTGGCTGGGGATATAGCTCAGTTGGTAGAGTGCTTGCCTTGTGTGCACAAGGTCCTGGGTTCTAATCCCCAGCACCACACACACACCACACACACACACACACACACACACACACTTTTAAAAAAAAAAATCTAATAAATAAGCAAATAAGATATTTGGACTCTGGGATCTCCAAATGCTCTTCAAATTGTAAGATCCCATCATCTCATTTGTTACTGTGGCAAATACACAAACACCCGAATGAATGACCAGAATCATGTGTAAAACTTCCCCTCCCCCCGGAAGCTTTGTATGATTGGCAACAACTAGCAGACTGGTGAGTTAATGTTGTCTCACAGAGCCCATTAATGCACATTCAAGGACTTTTAAATGACAGTATTCTCATAGGTGTGCCTCACTAAAGAGCAGCACTCCAGTTGCGGGTACTTAGTGCTAGCAACAAGTCAGCTCAGTCCATTCAAATTCCTCAATTCAGGGAGAAAATTGATGTTTTTATTAAATTCTAAATAAATCCCACCAGTGGATCATATGGTTCCACTAAGGAGATTAAGGAGTAGGAGACAGCGACACAAGCCATTTGATGCAAAGGTCAAGTAGCTGGTTGGTTGGACCCAATTGCTTGTTTGTTGTAGACATTCCTGCACATTCCCATGCCAGTTAATTCTAGCAGGCATTGAATTGCAAGTGGACACGCAAAGGTGTATTGATGAATGAAGACTGCCTCGGCAGCCGAGAAGTGAGGCATGTCTAGAAAACAAGCCGACATTTCTACTCTTTCCAGGACATTCAGTAAGTCCTCATCTGAGTGGTGTAAATGGCGAGTTCTTTTGAAGGAAATAAAGCGGCGAGGGGCCTCTTTTGGATGGTGTGGTCAGGGGAGCCTCTTGGAGACCTAAAGAATGAAATACATCACTCTAGACAGAGCACAGAAGAGGTGCAGAATCTTGGGGACTAATAAAGACTTCACTTGCCCAAAGACCAAGAACACGCATGTGGAAAGAGATTAGACAGCACAGAGGAAAGTGGCAGAAAATGAAACTGGGGAGACTGGTTGGGGGACCTGCCACACCGGGCCATCAAGGTCAACACCAGGTTTGATTTTTAAGTACAATGGGAAACCATGGAGACACTTAAGGTCAAAATGTGACATGATCCTACTTCTGTTTGAAAAATATCACTGGCTATGAAGTGGTGGTTATATACATGCAAGCAGAGCAGAAACTCTCAGAAACCTGTTTAACTCTTCTATACTCAATGTTTCCTCAAACACTTCGATCATAGAATCCCCTTTCTCTCGGTGTGGAGTATTTTGAAGTTTTATGATTCTATTCAGATAAGACTTGGTGTGGTATAGTACAGATAATTTCTCAAATAATTTTTTTTTAATGCTACAAAGTTTTGGGGGGATCCAAACTGAAAATCTGAAGCCTCTCCAGGCGTTTGTAACAAGAAGAAAAACAATAATGCCTAATATTAAGTGAGTTCATACTTTATATCACCTGTTAAGGAGATAATTTTCATCATCATTTTTCAGATGAGCAAATGGGGGTTTTAAACATTGATTAATTTCTCCCAAATTATTTAACTGGTAATTGATAGCACCAAGATTCTTAACTGTTGTATAATAAATGCATTCCTGTTTCTTACCACAAGCACTTTCAAAACCCTGCCTTTCTCATCTCTTCCTACCATACTATATTAAATTTTCTTCTCTGAAAAGGCTCAACAGAACTTACATACATAAGAGTTTACTGCATTCTTTTTAGACTGTTAGTTTTCATGAGAGCAGGTTATAAAAAGAGCAAACCTGGACCTTAAACCTCCGTTGCTTCCTGTTTCAATATGTGTTAGCTCTTCTGCACATGGTAGTTTCCTTCCTTGCTTCTCTGCCATGTTGTGACACAGCCAGAAAACCCCTCACCAGAGGTCAAACAGATTGGTGTATTCTGATGTTGAACTTTCAGCTTCTAAAACTGAAGACTAAACAAACTACTTTTTATTTATAAAGTATCCAGTCTCGGGTATTTTGTTATAGCTACAGAAAATGAACTAAGACATACATATACCACATTTTGTTTATTCACTCATTTGTTGGTGGACACTTAGGTTTCTTCCACATTTTAAATGTGGTGAATAATGCTGCTATGAATGTGGATGTATAAATGTCAGTCTTTTCTTTTAATGATTTTGCCATCTACTCTTAAATATTCTTTTGTATGGTTTACACTGGGAAATATTTCCCTGAAGGAGAAGCTCACAAGCATATTGTTCTCCCCTGATTCACAATATAGAGGTGAAAGTGTCTTACTTTGGGGTGGAAACTCTCTGGGGTTTCCTTGGGGTAAGGGGTTTTGCCTCTCCCATGTAAGTACAGGCATCAGGAGGACCTTTTTCCTAATGACTCCCCAGGGTGCCTGCTGTTACAATAAACAGGGCAGTAATGGGGATTCTGGACTGAATGTTATGGCTGACCTCTGCCACCTCCCTCCTAAATGGTTGTAAAAATGGAGGAGTGTGTGGGTGAAGGATTATTGTTACCTTAATTATTTTCCAGTCTTGAGAAATTAATCAGTGTCCTGTTGATTGTTTACATTAGGCCTTGCAAGAATGGATCCTAGCATAGCCAGCTTGTCCAGCTGTTCACAGATGTTGAAAGGGGCCATCCAGCAAATCAAAGCAGCTTGTGAAGAGTGAAGCTGAGGATATTTTCCTAATGATGTGTAACCAGTCAAAAATGAACTATTTGGTTTTTACCTCAAATTGAGTCTAATCCATGACCTTTATTTGCTTAGAAACAAGAGAGTTTGAAAAAGATGCTTTTACTACTGGACGCTTTTGAAAATGGTGACTTTCTTCCTGGATGAAGTGAGTAGTTCTGTTACCTGAAGAATACAACCACATTGCAAGGCCTTGGAGACCTGCTTTATTTAGTTCTGTGAGTAAATAGCATCACACTGTTTTTATAAAAAGCAGGAGATACAAGTTTATCCTCAAATTTCTTTTTATTGATTCCTCTTACAGGCTGGCTTATGCCCATGATTTCACACCATACATGAGAAAATGGTTTGCTGCACTCTCTTCCCAGACTAGTCATGGTGAGAAAGTATTCACTCGTCCATCCATTCAACAAATACCTGTCAAAAATTTATCAGTGTCTCCTTTGAGTTTACCCATAAGCAGAGCATGGGGAGAACAATGTGGATGCAGGTAGTTTATCTGTGAGGTGACTCCAGGAAGCAAGAGCGAGAGGAAATAAGTGAGATAAAGAAGGAAGGAGATCGTATTAATGAGTGGGGCTCAGTCCTGATGTGAATGTTCTGAAAAAACATGTGGATCATCTAGCATTGACCAGGTAGGGAATGGGGGAGGGAGGTTGGGACATTTATCTGCACCCTCATAACTTGAGACTTGGTGCTGGAGACATTAATTTGCTTGCACCCCTCTAGTAAATGCCCAACTAAAACTAAGCAACTACTGAAGATGGATGCTGCCAGCTGCAGGAGTGTTTCCATTGTAGGCGAACTCAGAGGTCTTCCACCGTGACATGGGGCTGGGTACTGTCAGCATCCACTACTCCTTATGGTGATTGTGCCTGGGATAATAGTGAAGCATAAAACAAATACTGTTATAGCAGAGAGATACCTGCACTCCTGTGTTCATGGTAGCATCATTCACAATAGCCAGGACAGAATCAGCCAAGGAGACCACTTGGATGAACAGCTCATGAGAAGATTGTACATATGTACAATGGAATATTATTCATCCATAAAAGAATGAGGTCCTGTCATCTGCAGCAACAGGGATGAAACTGGAGGACATCATGTTAAGCGAAAGAAGCCAGGCACAGAAAGACAAAAACTGGGTGTTTTCATTCACTTTGGGAAGCTAAAATAGCTGATCACACAAGAGAGTAGAATTGTGGTCACTAGAGGCAAGGAAAGATAGGGAGGAAGGGGATAGATAAAAATAATGGGTAGCAAAATACAGATAGAGAGGAGAAATTAGTTCTAGTGTTCTATGTTACAGTGGAGTAGTTATAGTCTATGACAATTGAAAATATATTTCAAAATATATTTGAAAATAACTAGAAGAGCCTGAAGGTTTCTAATACATAGAAATAATACATATTTTAGGGGATGGAAATACTAATTACCCTGATTTGATCATGACACACTGTACACATGTATCAAAATATTGTACCCCATAGATATGTACAGTTATGTAACAACTGAAAAATTTTTAAAAACCAAGATACCAGCTCTGCTTTCATTTATGAAAGGAGATAGACTTTAAACAAAGAAACAGAAACAACTGTTACAATTGTGACAAATGCTATATAAGAGAAGTTCAGGGTAAATGCATGATGGGGGGAGCTGAACTCATCCTGGGATTAAGGTTATTTCAAATTCCAAATAGTGGAGTATTAATTGGTATGATTTATTGAACATCTATGTGCTGGAAAAGAAGGTTGTTTTGTTTTGTTTTTACTGAGCCACATCCCCAGCTGTATTTTGTATTTTATTTAGAGACAGGGTCTCACTGAGTCCCCTTAGCATCTTGCTTTTGCTGAGGCTGGCTTTGAACTCATGATCCTCCTGTTTCAGCTTCCCGAGCTGCTGGAATTACAGGCATGCACCATGGCATTGTGACTAACGCATGTGAGTTTTTGTGGTCACTTGTAAATATCAGGATCATGTGTATACATGTGTGTGTACGCATACGTATATAAATATATATTTCTCATAGTTGAAATTATGCCAAGTACACAGTTTTGCATCTTATTTTTATTTAGTATTCCTTTCTCATATCTTGAGTATAATACTGGGTATGAATTTTTTGAACATTCCTTGTTGAAAATTTGTAAAATCGCAACATCTGGATCAAAGGGATTGAATATTTTTTTTGGCTTTTTAATTAATGCTATCAAATTACTTTTTAGAAAAATTAAAGTATATATATATAAATTTTTAAAAAGCTATTCAAATGCTTAGGGTTATATTGATCAATCTGTTTCATTAAAATCAATTTTGTTGTATATTCAGATTTTATATTTTCACTATTGGGAAAAGAGAAAATGAAAAATGTCAGCTAAGATCTGCTGGATACAGCACCAATTTTTTTTTTTTTTACATATATTCAACTGGAAGAGCACAATATTAAAGTGTTTTCTCTCATCTTTTTGGCAAGTCCATATATATATACATATATATATATATATATTTTTTTTTTTTTTTGAGGTCACTGAAGTTGAACCTTGTCTGACTCGACCTGGGAAAACACACAAACCTGTGTGTACTTATGTCTACGTGGCCTCTGTCATGCTGGGCAAGCACATTCTCCACATTTTGCCTTTTACTCTTGGTATAGATAAATTTTTCTTTGATTTTTTTTAAACCAGAAATTTGAGAGTGCTTTACCTCATTCAGAATGACCCATTTATATCTTTGAGGAGATAATTTCTGAAGACATAATATACTCAAAGTGCAGATACCTTAGGGAGGCATTTGTTTTTGTTTTCTAAACAAAATGTTAGAAAGTATTTGTTTTTGAAACGGAATGTTCTTAAACTCCAAAGAAGGTAAGTGAGGCATGAGGAGCTATTTCCTCAAATGTAATTCTCCTTCATGAACTAAAAACCACCATGAACTAAAAACTGCCATGAACCTCCCTTGTACAAGCTGGGAAATCTGGTTTCTTTGGTGGCAATTTCTGTACTCTCAGATCAGAAGCAGAATGGAAAGACAGGAGGCCTTGAACCCCTCTGCTCGTCCTCATTTATTTACCTATTCCTGTCAGGTTGACTGTTGGAACTCATGAGTCAATGAGGTCGAAAGGTGGATCAATGCAAGTTAAACAAGTAACTTGCTTTAAGAAAAAATAAATAAATAAAAGCAACCTTTTTTTTTTCTTTCAAACTCTTCAGTTGACTCAATGAAATTCTCCCCTCTTCCTCTCATTCTGTGTTTGTGCCATGCTGATGGCCAGTTGAGGCAGCCAAGACAAAGTGGTGACGTGGACAAAAGAACAAGATAACACTTGAAGTCTGGGTTGACAGTGGGGTCAGAGGCCAGAAAAGCAAATCAAGATCAAGGGACACAGATAACTGGGGACAAAGCCCACGCAAACATTCAGTCCCCAGGAGAATGGTTGGGAGCTAAGGAGTTGCCTAGGCAAGCTGGGAACATGACCACCAGTCCCTCCACTGCTCAGGTGGAGGCATCTGCTTGCCCAACCCAGCTGTGCTCTCTCCTCTTTCACTCTGGTGAGAATCAGCTCTTCTTGGGCTCTGCCAGGGACTCTGAAGGTGCTGAAAATGGAATGCAGCTGGCAGGTGGAAGTGAGACAGCAAAACATCAGACCTTTGGCAAAGGCAGTGCCCTGACATTGCTTTGAGGAAAAAATGAGTTTCATTGCTTCTTGTCCAGCCCACATTGTTTAAGCAACAGGTGGGTTCTCCTGAAGAGGGTGCAGGTTGCTGGGGAGCAGTTTTCTCCACTTGTCAGAGCTCACTCATTCATATTTGGCCACACCTAAGCAGAACTGGCAAGAGAAAAATGACAAAACAAATTGAAGATTCAGCTTTGGACATGTGCTTCTTTATATCAAGTGCTGAACTTGAGTTTCCCACAATCAGTCCCCAACTAAACCAATAACGTATGCCTTATTGAGGAGATTATCACCCTGGGAAACAAGGCTCAAAATCTTGGGGGAACTCCGAGGGACAGTGTAGAGCAAATTCCAGACTTATCTCATCCTAGGGGAAAGGGAGCTGAGCCATTTGTCCACGAGCTGCTGCGAGTCATTGGTACGGGGATTTTCCCAGGAGGCATTACCTACCTTGTTTGTCCTCACTTTGGACAAGTGACTCCAGTGACCAGACAGAGCCCAAAAACAAAGAGCCCGGATGCAGGTGCAGGTGGCAGGAACCTTCTGCTTAGTGTGCAAGGCAGGGATGGGTGGAAGAGCATCAAGAATGTGCTATAAAAAGGTAGGCATGTGTTCTCAGTCATTAAGAAAGCCCGACATCCTGCTCACAGAGGTATTCAAAATTCAGCCACAGAAGTCCTCCCCTCTGATGATCATCTCATCAATTTCATTGATCAAAAGACACAAGATCTCAGCACTTTGGGAGGCTGAGAAAGGAGAATCTTGAGTTCAAAGCCAGCCTCAGCAAAGGCGAGGCTCTAAGCAACTCAGTGAGACCCTGTCTCTACATATAACACAAAATAGGGCTGGGGGCATGTGACTGAGTGGTCAAGTACCCCTAAGTACTTGACCACTGGTACCAAAAAGAAAAAAAAAAAAGAAAAGACACAAGGGACAAGAACATTCTTCCTCTGGTATCCTGGTCTCCAGCCCTTCCATCCGATTTTGTTGTAAATATCAGGAAGATGTCTCCGATAATGAGTTTATTTTCTTTTCTTAGTGTTAACCACTCCTTTGTACAAATCGCAATGCAATGTGAATCACAACTTCTGAGGCAGCAAAAAGTCTGGAGAAAGCCATCACCGGAGAGGACTCAGTGGGCATCTGTGGAACCACATCTATCCATTTGCCAAGTTCATAATTTGTGAGGTTGCAGTCTTCTGACAATTTTGATTTATGCTTCACATAATCATCCATTATCTTAATTTGTAACATTTCTTTGAAACTCACCTGAGGGCATGTTCTTTCAGAAGCTCAATTATGTTCAGTTAGTTGTTTGACAGCACTTTTGGCAAAAGGTTATTGAAAGAGTGGAATCTGAGGTTTTGACAGGCAGCAGGACCCAATGGATTTCTAACAAGTATCATGGGGAGGAGACTCTGGATAAGGGAAAATTGAAGATTTCTCAAGAAAATAAATGTATTGATTAGCATGGAGATTGAGAAGCCCTGATTAAGTTTTTTTTTTTTTTTTTTTGAACTCAGGGGTACTTGACCACTGAGCCACATCCCCAGCCCTATTTTGTGTTTTATGTAGAGACAGGGTCTCACTGAGTTGCTTAGCACCTCGCCGTTGCTGAGGCTGGCTTTGAACTCGCAATTCTCCTGTCTCAGCCTCCCTAACTGCTGGAATTACAGGTGTGTGCCACCGTGCCCAGCTCTCTGATTAATTTTTTAAATATGTTTTTAATTGACACATAGTAATTGTAAAGCCAAACAGGACCAGAACAGGCTTTATTCTGGGAGGAACGCTCCCGCAGACCCCCTCCCCCGGCACCAGGCTTGAGCGGGCAGAAAATGGCGCTGGAGTCTCTGGCATATAGCATTTAAAGGGTCCCCCAGTCCAGAAAGGAAGGCTTAAGGCAAGAAGGGAAGGGCCTGGGGCAGGAAGAGGTGTTGTTCTAAAGTCCAGTGTCCTCTGAGATTGGTTAGGTGAGGCTGGTGAGGTCAGAGTCCTTCCGGGATGAGCTGGGAGTCATGGCAGCTTTCATGTTGGAGGTTGGCTACTGGGGGCTGCCATGTTGGCGTTGAGCGCGCACCGACTGACGGTGGTGCTCCCTGCGGTGGCGGCGGACAAAAGCGGGGGTGG